>PVIH01013036.1:0-10400 GCA_004025045.1 Sigmodon hispidus | reverse complement strand
AGCTGCCCGCCACCTCCCCCCATGTATAGAACATTGGTGTTTCTGGCAGTGAGTCCTGAGGCCACTTGTGGAATACTTATCTGAGCAGTGCAGAGGTTACAGACCTGTTATCAAGACTTAGAAGGAACACTTTTTCCTGACAATACACTATGGACCTCTTTCTTCTTAGACGCTTCTTGGACTTGCATGGTACTAGAAAGTAATAACTTAACTCTTGGGTCATTTTTCCATTGTTTTCTGGAGAGTAACTTCTAGAAACACCCCAGTCTTTGAGTGTTTGTGAAAAGACAGTGTCCACTCTTCATCCCACAATGATGAGTGGCTCCGAATGATGTCCTTTAGTCCAGTAATGACTGTTAGACTACAACCCTGGCTCAGCAAAGTATAGATGGAATCGTCCTTCCAATTGGTAACTTTATTCTTGGGCTGGAGAGATGGCTCAGCGGTTAAGAGCACCGTCTGCTCTTCCAGAGGACCAGAGTTCGATTCCCAGCACCCACATGGCAGCTAACAACTGTCTGTAGTTCCAGTTCCAGGCAAAACACCAAGGCAAATAAATAAATAATAAATAAATAAAGTTTAAAAAAAAAACTTTATTCTTTAAGCCTTTTTGTTAGCGGTGCAGGATGCCTCCAGGAGGAGAGGACCCTGGCCCCTAGCAAGAGAGCAAGTGCAGAGGCTGCTCCTAGAGATTAGGATGGAAACAAATGCAAGCCAAGTGATAAGTGTGGTATATGAAGTGACACAATGGGAAGCCTCATGGTGCTGCTCACACTGGGCTTTTTCTCTATTTCAACAAGTTTCATTTTTGAATTTTATTTTAT
Source organism: Sigmodon hispidus (assembly GCA_004025045.1). Lineage (NCBI taxonomy): Eukaryota > Metazoa > Chordata > Mammalia > Rodentia > Cricetidae > Sigmodon > Sigmodon hispidus. The sequence goes on along the minus strand of PVIH01013036.1, from coordinate 9,576 downwards.
TTGACTTCATTTCTCTCTTTTTTCTATTTCTTCTATGCTTGAGATTAAAGGGTCGTAAGTATGCAAAATAGGTGGTCTGCCACAGAGCTACAATTCCTGCTACAATTTTTTTTTCAGAAACTTTAAATGAATGTTGTGCATACAGCCCATCCTTAGTTGCTGATTTCTTCAGAAATTCAAAGTCCTAAGGAGCTGGTAACATGCACATAGATAGCAGTTTGTAGGCAAGTTTACTTAGAGTCACATGAGTCGCCTTGGGATCCCAGCACTTGCAACATTTCCTAGTTACAGGCAAATGTTTTAGGCTATCTGCTCTTTCCTATCTCTCTTGTTCCTAAGAGCTGAGTGCAGTGAAATGACAAAAGGCTAAAGGTCCACCCAAGCTTTCCAGTTGATGCAGAACCCTACCTGCATAGTAATAAATTGGATATACAAGTTTGTTTGTATTCAAAGGAACAGGGCTTTGCTACATGATGACAATTAGGGTATACTTTGATTTCAATACAAATTTAAATGTGATGATTATGGTCTGTGCCCTATTTAAAATATTGCAATTATTTTGAAGATAATTTGGCCAAATCAAAACCGAAGTGTTTTGCTTCTTATAACTGAATCTTTGAGATGGTTCTTGGGTTATGAAGGGCTCATGATGTAGGGTTAGCTGTGGGACTTCACAATAGAGCAAAACCTTATCTAACTTGACCTTAGGGGAAGGGATTCATTTTATTTCTTTTGTTTTGGTTTGGTTTTGAAATAGAGTCTCAAGAATATACTTTCAGGAATCATTTCTATTGTTCAGAAATAGGGTCTCACTATATAACCCAGGCTGGTCTGAAATTCAATATGTACTTTGGTTGGTCTCAAAAGCAGAGATCCACCTGCCCTAATCCCAAACATGGGCATTAAAGGTATGTGCCACCACACCAAAATTCTTTTGTATTATTACTTTATTTTTGGATGTTTATATGTTTGTTTTGAAAAAGAAATCTCTCTCTCTCCCTCTGCTTTTCAAGACAGTTTCACTGTGTAGCTCCAGCTGTTCTGGAATGCACACTGTAGACTAGGCTGGCCTCGAACTCACATAGATCTGCCTGCCTCTGCCTCTCAGTGCTGGCATTAAAGGTATATGCCAGTGAAAAGCATTTATTTATTTATTTTTTTTTTTGAAAAGCATTTATTTTTAAAGGACACAGCATTTACCACTTTCACCACTGAACTCTTAGTGTCTGTCATGGAGTCCTGACAATTTTCTTGGAGCTGAATGAAATGCAGTACAATTTGGGGAGAAGAATATATTTATTATCCCTGTTGCATATGTAAGAAGAGGTTCTGCTAATCAAATGAGTGATGTAAATATGATATTAGATGGTGGTGTGTGTTTGTGACATGTGGAGGCCAAAGGATGATGTTGAATGTATTACTCCATCCCTTTGTCTTATTCTCTTGAAACACTTGGACTCAAACTCGGGCCCTTATTCTTCCATAGGAGGACATTTTCCCACTGGGCTGCCTCCCCTGACTCAATCTATTTGTTTGTAAAAGTAGGTCTTTTAAGTGTAGCTGTCATACTTACTGGAGTCACTGTGTGTGGGAAAGTGGTAAATCTTCATTTCCCTAAAAATCCTGTATGGTTCATCCCATATTCATTCCAATTACTCAAATTAATGGAAGGCATTTCTGTAATTGACCATATTAATATGAGAGACTAATGGTAACTTTGCCGTTAGGACAGGATGTTTGTTTTCCTTCTTGAAGTCTCAGCAGCTGTTGTACCCTCATATTCTGCACAGAGGAAAGCAACAGGGAAATTGAGATGTGTTTTTAATATGAGGGGAATGTACTTGATCACTCAGGATAAAAGGAAATGATTGCTTTTGGCACTGTTATTAATTTCAGAAATGTCTTTGAATGCATGCTATATGCTTGAATATTATGTCAATGCTCTGTGGCTTCCTAGGGTGACATTTAAAAAACTGAGATTTAGATCCTGTGTTTTGCCAAATATGAATTGCCTCAAGTTTTGGAGTATTTTTCTTAATTGATCATAGAGGAATTTTCGTCATTTTCAACAGTTATTAGAAGTGTGGTCATTAAGTTCTATCAGAGCTTGTATTTTTATAGTTATTTACTTAGTCATGTTGAAGAAAGTATTGCTGAGCTCCATGATAGGTACCCAAGGGTTCATTAATTTGTCATGACTTGTGTATTTCAATTATGATAGTCATTTCATGAAACAAACCACACCTTAACATTATTTTTATTTATTTATTTATTTGTTTGTTTGTTTGTCTATTTGCGACAGCGTTTGTCAGTAGTACAGGCTTGCCTGGGACTTTCTATGTAGCCTAGGCTGGCCTCCAACTTCAAATAAGCCTTTACTTCTTTTTTTTTAAAACACTTTATTTATTTATTAGCCTTGGTGTTTGCCTGGAACTGGAACTACAGACAGTTGTTAGCTGCCATGTGGTGCTGGGAATCTAACTCGGGTCCTCTGGAAGAGCAGACGGTGCTCTTAACCGCTGAGCCATCTCTCCAGCCCCCTAGCCTTTACTTCTATAATTTCTTCTTAGTGGGTTTGGATTACAGCATGAGCTACCATGGCTGGCATATCATTAATTTAGTGAAGACAAAGTAGTAGGATATTTACATTTTACTAAATGTTTATTTTTTGACGTTTTCTCATCTACCACGAGTTTACTTGTAGTAGATTTAGGTCTTGGAGACAGGTGACTATGCTCATGTTGCTTTCTAGACTACTGTAATCTCAACCCAGTGCTTCTCATCTCATGACCTTCCTTCTTTTTCTTCCTTTCCTAATATTAGTTTTCTTTTAATCAGTTAATATTGAAGTTTTTTAATTTAAAGAAAGTCAAGAAGAGACTAAAATGATTTTATCAGTACTCTAATTACTGTGCTAATGGAAATATGTTAGTCCTTGAAACATCACGACTGCAGTTTTTAAAGGAGCTGGTTACTGATCCTTGAACCATATGTGTGTGATTAAAAAAATTCTGGCAGGACATGAAACTTAAAAAAAATACATCTTTCCCCTAAGATTTAAAATAATTAGTAAAAACCCACCTGCTTAAAATTATTTTAGCCATATTCAATAGGATTCCTACAATCATCATAAAAATTGTTATTTACAACAATTATTTTGAGTATCAATAGATGACATTCAGTGAGCATTCATTTAGATCTAATGCAAATAGAAAATACAACGAGGGAGCATGGAGGAGAGAATTTCAAAAAGAATAAAGAATTAAAAAAAAACCCAGAGCTATTATAATAAATGAACTCTGGGTTCTCAGGTAGTTGAGGCAAAACAGAACACCCAACTACTTCTGTTTATTATTATTATTATCTGAGTAAAGGAAACATAATCATTCTTCATGCAGATATTTTCTTAGTGTTACTGAATCTAGAAAGAATTTATTATGCTAGGTTCTTTTGTAAAGACATTAGACAGGGTAATAATCAGTGTTGTCAACATGATTTCACGTGGCCATTTCTTTTACTGATCTCCCATAAAACTCAAAAGAAACAACAATCAAACTCATCCAGGCTGTCAGGTCTGTGGTGTCGTCATGGATCTTTAGACTAAACAGTCAGCCTCTTCCGATCTTTAGTGGTAACCATGCCCTTTGTGTCTATGGCTTCATATCTTGTAGTCTAGCAGTCAGAATTTCCTTCTAAGTAGCTATGGACCCCATGAGAACAGTACCGGTAGCCCTGTGTGATTCCCAGAAACCTGAAAATGCTTTGTTCTCCACTAAGTTTTCATCATGAAAATTCAAGAAGCTCTGTGCCATTCATTTATTGCTTTCTTAATTTTTTTTTTTTGAGACACCGTTTCTTTGGTTAACAGCCCTGGATATTTTTGGAACATTCTCTGTAGGCTAGGTTGGTCTCAGACTCACAGAGATCCGCCTGCCTCTGCCTCCAGAGTGCTGTGTGCCACCACCACCCAGCTTTAAAACAAGCTTAAATTACATATACTTATGTGTACTGATGCATTTGTTGACGTCAATCTGAGGACAACTTGTAGGAGTTTGTTCTTCTACTGTATGGGTCCTAGACATCAAACATGGGTCCTCAGGCTTGGTGTCATGTGCCTCTGAACCAACATGTCAGTCCTTCCTTTTTTTTTCTGATTTAAAATAAAATCTTCTTAAGGTTAACTCATTTAAAAAAAGATCTATTTACTTTTATGTGCATAGGTGTTTCATTTGGTTGTACGTGTGTGCACCACTTGAATGCCAGACCCTGACAGTTACAGTTATGTGCCACCATGTGGATGCTGAAGATCACAGCCTCGTCCTCTGGAATACTAGTTAGTTAGTACTATTAAGCGCAGAGCCATTTCTCCAGCCTCTGTAAACAGTTCTGAAAATGGAACCCAGGCCCTCGTGTACACAAAGCAGGTGCTCTAGGCCCAGCCTGTGCACCAGGAAATCTAGAAAGTGAAATGAATGGGGGAGCCAAACAGCACCTTCTTTTCTTCAGATCTTTGTTTCCTGCCTCTCTGGATTAATAATTATGCCTTTGGGACTTTGTACCTGGCTGCAAGTGTTGTCACAGTGCCATTTGTCATCTCCAGATTATGGTTTATGGCAAGTCACAGGTCAGATGGTTTGCAGTTGAAGGTATGTTAGAACAACAACAGTGAGGAGTCACTATTGTGTCTGGGTTTTTTTACTGTCAGAGTCCAGCCTGTTCACATATGTTTTTTTCTACATGGTTGGAGCTGCACTACATAACAATCTAGTACATCAGTATTTTGTTCTCTTTCCCTTGTGTGAGCAGTTGAACCTTAGGGCCTCATGTGTTAGCCAAGTCCTCTACTGTATACTGGGCTGTTTCTATGGCTACATACAGGCAAAACATTGAAATGACTGAATAATACTGCCTTAATTCTGTTGTGTGTGTGTGTGTCTGTGTCTGTTTGTCTGTCTTGTAGGAGTGCTGGAGGTAGAACCCAGAGTCTTTTTTTTTAAACATTTATTTTTATTTTATGTGAATTGGTGTTTTGCCTGCATGTATAACTGTGTAAGGGTGTCAGATCTTGGAATTACAGACAGTTGTTAGCTGCCATGTGGATGCTGGGAATCCAACTCAGGTCCTCCAGAAGAACAGTCAAGTGCTCTTAACCGCTGAGCCATCTCTCCAGCACAGAACCCAGAGTCTTATACATTCTAGGCAAGTGCTGTACATCAGCTCCAGCAGGCTATTTGATTTGATGCTGGGACACAGCAATGATCACCTTTATTCCTAACTTAAATTTTCTGGTCAAGTTTCTTCCTTTCAGAAGCTGTGCAAGAAGAAAACATGCCTTGTACATAAAGCCTAGTCTTAAGTTCTTCAGAGCGAAGGGGAAGCAAAGGAAAGAGAAGTTGAATGTTCACCCTGGGAATTAGTTGACGTTCAGTGCCCCTCCCCCAGCATTTTCCAGATTGACCTTCTGTCCATCTAGCTCTTGCCAGAAACCTATATACTTTGGTTTCCAAAAAACTGAAGTTTAGCAATATTCCTGGAAACAGCCAAGGTATTTACTGCTAGACAGGTGGGTCCTGCAGGTGGGCATCTCCAGTTGATGGGGTGGGCAGTGCCTTTTCTCTTCGTTCTTTTATCCTTTGATTGGAGGAAGGTTTCCCTTATGTCTGAGTGCCTCACTTAAAAACAAAGTCAGTGAACAAGCAAAACTCTTTCTGCTTACATTTGTCATCTGAACAGAACTTTCAGAAAATACTGACTGCTATTATTTCTTAAAAGAGGGGCTCCCTCAACTGAGGAAAGGATTAACAAACTGTGGCACATCTACACAATGGAGTACTACTCAGCAGTAAGAAAAAATGATATCCTAAAATTCACAGGCAAATGGATAGATTTGGAGAATATCCTCCTGAGCGAGGTATCACAAACTCAGGAAGATAAGCAGGGGATGTACTCACTCATTAGTGGACTCTAAACAACAACAACAACAAACAAACAAGAAAAAAGCAAAGCATGTCCAAGCTGCAAACCACAACCCCTGAACAGCTTGGGATCTTAAACACTTTGGACTGACACCTTGGAACCCATTCTCTCTAGAGGAACACCTCACTCAGTCTTGATGTTGGGCTGAGGAAACTGGATCTGCCAGGAGTGGATGCTGAACTAAGCCATATTGGGACCTTGGGACGTCCTGTCCTTGCTGGGGAGGAGATGGGGAGATGGGGAGAAGAGAGAGTGACTGGAGGGAGTGGGAGGGGGAAGAGACCTTGAATAAGGATATACACGGATAGAAAATGTGACTTTATTCATAATAAAATAAAGAGAAAAAAATTTAAAAAAGAGGGGCTCATTTTAACCTTCTACCCCCTACTTCATTATAATGAAATGATTCTATGACTATTAGTTGTTAAATGGATTCTTTATTGAAAATAAGTCTGCCTAGCCTAGGGTCTGTGTCTGGTCAAAGGGCGTTTCCTGTATCATTGGCTTCCATGGTTTGTCTGCTTCGAGCTTTTGTATCAGGAGGGTACAGTGTCGCCTTTTAAATCGTTTGCTTCATCTTTTATCTTTGAACAGGTTCTGTAAAGTACTCATCTAAGAGCCTCTTTGCAGTATCAGTTTTTGAAAGCTCTGAGGAGGCTTGTTTAATTTTGACAGGTGCCCAGAGAAAGAGGTGCTTAAAGGGTGGGATAAAGGGAGGAGGGGCAGAGGAATGGAAGGAGAGAGCAAAGGTTAGCAGCTTTCATTGGGGCAGTCTGACATATGGGGAACAATTTTAATATTCTGCTTTTCCTCAGAAAAAGACCAACTGTGACTACAAGCATATTTGGGCCTTTTCCCTGTAGGCTGGGAAATGGCGACTGGAAGCTGATTTAGGGCATACAAGATACACCTGTGTAGGTTAGTTCCCATGGGGAACGGGGTGATGGATCATTCAAAAGGTAAATGTGTGTGTGTATCAGTGGGAGTGACTAAGCTGCAGAGACTGATGTGGGCTCTTAGGTAGTCTCAACCCTGGTGTTCAGAAATAACTCCCCGCCAGGGCGTGATTTGCCTCAGGCTTACTTGCTTTCATCCATACACCTTCGCAGGGCAGGTAGGAGAATGACTCTTGGCTGCTTACTGGACCAGTGATATACTTCATTGTAGCTGAATATAAGCTCCCATCTCTTTGAACCTTTGGTGGTTGGTATCACCCCTGAATTACCAATTTTAAGGCTAAGAGGCTTTGTGAGAATTAGAACCATGAATATATTCCTGTACATGATATTCTCAGTACCGCACTACCCTCTGTTGTTAGGATGTTTAGGTCCTCAAGTCTTTAATTTCTGCTGAGCCTTCACTTCACTGTCTTTCTTACAGCCCAGAATTATAGAGTACTATTCTAGGGGGCTTGCAGAAAGCTTGGGAGAGTTTGCTTTTCTCTTGTCTTTTTTTATTTATTTTTTTCTTTCTGGTTTTTTGAAGCAGGGTCACACTATACCCCTCCCTGTTCAGGAAGCATTTGTTTTGCATTGTTGACTATTCTACTTTTAATGCATTATAGCCTGTTAATAAAGAACAATATATAAGGTTCAATTCAATTTAGTTAACCATGAGAAACCAAAGAAGCTACAACAGGATATAAGTAAAGGATGTAGGATCTAGGCAATTCTTTTGCAAAGCCTCTTTTCTTGTTCTATCCTAGTTTTGACCTTGAGAGGAAAGGGTAGAAAGTGGGAGCTGAGAGTAGTCCACATGACCTTTTGTAGGAAAACTGTTATAACAAAGACCTTAAAAAGACAGCCATCTGCTGTGGCAGAAAGAGCAGCACTGTGTTGTGAAGGGAGTTTATTGTGTATGTCATTTTTCAGAGTTCACTGTGATGTATACAGCACTCATTAGGAAAGGTGTTTTAAGCTCCAAAGTGAAGATGCATGTCAACAGTAACCATAAGAAGAATCAATCAAATTAGAGATGTGTTTCTAGAAACTTGACAGTGTACATAGCATTTAATCCTTGTTTTGAAAAATTTGGAAGTTTCTCTTTTGTGTAAATGACTATTTTGTCCCATAAGTATGTCTGTGTAGCACATGTGTGCAGTACCAGTTGAGACCAGAAGAGGGCATTAGATCTGGAATTACAGATAATTTTGAGCCACTATGCGGGTGTTGGAAATCAAATCTGGGTCCTCTGGAAGAGCAGCCAATGCTGAGCCATCTCTCCAGACCCAAGTAGGACAATTTTTTAAAAAAATATGTTTTATTTAGCATGAGGGAGTATATGCATATATATGTGTATAGGCACCACATGTGCCATGGTGCATGTGTGGAGGTCAGAGGGCAACTTTTAGGAATCAGTTATCTTTTTCCAGCATATGTGTCTGGGGGATTGAAGTCAAATCTTCAGGCTTGTTGGTGAGCATCTTTACCTGCTGAACTGTCTCACCTGTCCCTTTTCTGTGCTCTGAGCCTAACTTCATTCAGCTTTTTTGGAGTTTTGTGAAAGAAGACCTTTTCTGACAAATGGATATCAGCTGTCAGCCTCCTCCCCTAGTCCAAGTGCTTTCCTGCTTCTTCTCACCCCTTGCTTGTCTTTATGACTTACCGTACCAGTTACAACACAACTGTACCAAACGCATCAAGACAGCGCTGTAATTCAGGAGGTGGAGCCTTGGCCTGGGAATTCAAGCTCAAGTGCTTGCTGCCTGGACACTAACCAGCTGGAAGAAGGACATGCTCCATGTCTTCCTACCAGACCTTGTTCCTGACATTTATCAAATGAGGGCATTGGGCTCAATTATTATGAAGATCCTGTCTAGTTATAGCATTCTTTGTCTCACCAACAAGTGTGTTGAGAGCTGATGAGATGATCTGGAAAGAGAAGGGGACCATGAGGAAAGCTTTTTCCTCATTGCATATGTATTCTTGAATACAATCAAACCTTGAAATGAGCAGTTCTGGGTAACTGAGCTTTCTGAATGGTTTTTGTCTCCTTCCCTGCTGTCAGCTGTCATTCTGTGTTGGCTTTTAGCAATTCCTGTCCCTCCTCCTCCTTGGCTGCATCCCTTGTGGTCCTTGGAACCATAACATTAAGCATATCAAAATTCTGTGCCATGTATGCGCACATACATTGTGAGGTGAGGGTTGCTTCTGTTTCTCCAGCTCATGGATTTTGGCTGATCAGAGCCTTTGGGGGTTCATTTTTTAAGTTTCAGATAGGTAGTATGTTATGCGTTAGATATTAATATTGTTAATATAGTAATTCAAATTAATAAAATCAGAGGGGAATTTATAAAGACAAGTTGGGGTGTGTGTGAGAAGCAGCACTTAGACTGAGAAGGGGCCTGACGTGTAGCATACATATGTCAGAAGAAGCCTTCTTTCATGAAAGATCAAAAAGGCAGTATGAAGAACTGGCTCAGAGCTTTTGGAGACAGCTGGAGTCTATTCTGTAGTTTGGATTCTAATAAGCAGACTGGCTGGGCTGTGCTTCTCTGCTCAAAGTTGCTCTCAGCCAGTATGCTTGTCTGCCTGAGCCCTGGGATGCTGGATAAGAACTTCTGAATAGCCATGGAGATCCTGCTCTTTTTTTTTTTTTTTT
>PVIH01013035.1:0-60450 GCA_004025045.1 Sigmodon hispidus | reverse complement strand
TAAAAAGTCAGAACATAAAACATAGAGGAAGTATGAGACACTGTGAAAGACCACACATAAGAATAATAGGAATTGAAGAAGGAGAATACCAGCTCAAAGGCACAGAAAATATATTCAACAAAATCATAGAAGTAAACTTTCCCAATCAAAAAAAAAAAAAAAAAAAAAAAAAAAAAAAAAAAAAAAAAAAAAAAAAAAAGGAAATGCTTATGAAGATTCAAGAAGCTAAGGTAATACCAAATAGACTAGACTAGACCCCCCAAAAAGTCTCCTCTCCATATGATAATCAAAAGACAGATCATATAGAATCAAGAAAGAATTTTAAGAGCTACAAAGGAAAAAGGCCAAGTACTTATAAAGGAACATCCATCAGAATAACACCTGACTTCTCATGGAGACTATGAAAGCTAGAATGTCCTGGGAAAATGTTATAAGGACACTAAAAGACCACATATGGCAGCCCAGACTGCTATACCCAACATAACTGTCAATCATCATAGCTGAAGTATACAAGATATTCCATGACAAAACCAGATTAAGCAATACCTATATGCCAACCTAGCCATACAGAACCTACAAAAATCACTAAAAAGAAAGCTTTCACCTAATGAAGCTAAAATCACCTACAAAGCCATAAGGAATGGATACTCCCATACAAGCAAACCCAAAAAAAGGGAAACACACAAACACTACCACTAAAAATAATAAGAGTTAGCAATCACTGGGAATTAATATTCCTTAATATCAATGAACTCAATTCATCTATAAGAAGACACACCCTAACACAATGGATACAAAAACAGAATCCATCCTTCTGCTGCATACAAGGGATACACCTCAACTTCAAAGACATACACTGCCTCAGAGTAAAGGGTTGGGAAACAACTTTCTAATCAAATAGACGTAAGAAACAAGCTGGTGTAGCTATCCTAATATCTAACAAAATAGACTTCTAACCAAATACAGTCAAAAGAGATTAGGAAGGACAATACTTATTTATCTCATAAAAATCTATCAAGAAGAAATCTCATCTTGAACATTTATGCCCCCAATACAGCAATACCCACATATGTAAAAGAAACACTACTAAAGCTTAAGCCTCACATCAAACACCACACACTAATAGTAAAAGATTTCAATATCCCACTCTCCAAACAGAAACTGAACAAAGAAATAAGAGAGCTGATATTATGGCTCAAAAGGTCTTAATAGATATATACAGAATATTCTACCCAAACACCAAAGAATATATCTTCTTCTCAGCACCCCATGAAGCTTTCTCAAAACTTGACAATATACTTGGTCATAAAACAAACATAAATAGATACAAAAAATGAGAATAAACCCTTGTATCCTATCAGATCACCACAGACTAAAGTTAGAGTTCAACAACAACACAAACCACAGAAAGCCTATAAACTCATGGAAACTGAGCATCTCTCAGTTGAACTGGGCCAAAGAAGAAGTAAAGAAAGAAATTAAATACTTCCTAGAACTTAAGGAAAATAAATTTATAACCTACTCAAACTTATGGGACACAGTGAAAGCTGTGCTAAGAGAAACATTCATAGCACTACATGCCTACATAAATGAAAAAAAGATAATTCTCACTCAAGAAACTTAACAGCACAGCTGAACATTCTAGAACAAATAGAATAAACTCACTCAGAAGTAGATATCAGGAAATAATCCAACTCAGGACCGAAATTAATAAAATTGAGACACAGAGTATAATGCAATGAATCAATGAAACAAAGAGATAGTTCTTTGAGAAAATCAACAAGATAAACAAACCTTTATCCAAACTAACCAAAAGGCAGAGAAAGAGAATCCAAATTAACATAATTAGAATTGAAAAAGGAACAACGGACACCAAAAAAATTTTCAACGATCATTAGGTGGTACTTCAAAAATCTGTACTCCACTAAATTGGAAAACATAAAAGAAATAGACAGCTTTTTAGACAGGTAACACTTACCAAAATGAAATAAAGAGCATATAAATGGCCTAAATAGACTTATATACCCTACAGAAATAGAAGGAACTATTAAAAATCTCACCCCAGGGGGCAGGGAGGAAAAAAGCCCAGGGCCAGATGACTTCAGTACAGAATTCTGTCAGATTTTCAAAGAAGAATTAATACCAGTACTCCCCAAATTATTCCAAACAATAGAAACAGAAGCAATGTTGCCAAACTCTTTTTATAATTCATAGCAATGCTGATACACAAACCACACAAAGATACGACAAAGAAAAAGAATTATAGACCAACCTTGTTTGTCAATAAAATACTGTCAAACCAAATTCAAGAACATATTAAAAAACCATTCTCCATGATTAAATAAGCTTCATTTCAGAGATGCAGAGATAGTTCAACATATGAAAAACTGTCAATGTCATCCACCATGGAAAAAATGTGAAAGAAAAAAAAAAACACATGATTATCTCATTAGATGCTAAAAAAGCCTTTGACAAAAATCTAATACTGCTTCATAATAGCAAAAACCTGGAAACGACCTAGATGCCCCTCATCTGAAGAATGGATTAACAAACTGTGATACATCTACACAATGGAGTACTACTCAGCAGTAAGAAAAAATGATACCCTAAAATTTGCAGGCAAATGGGTGAATTTCGAAAATATCCTCCTGAGTGAGGTATCATAAACCCAGAAAGATAAGCAGGGGATTACTCACTCACTAGTGGACTCTAAACAACAACAACAACAACAAAAGCAAAGCATGTCCAAGCTGCAAACCACAACCACTGAACAGCTTGGGATCAGAAACACTTTGGACTGACACCGTGGATCCCACTCCCCATAGAGGAACACCTGACTCACTCTTGAGGGAGCTGGGAGAAAACTAGATCTGCCAGGAGTGGAGGCTGAACTGAGCAACATTGGGACCTTGGGACCTTGGGACCTCCTGCCCATGCTGGGGAGGAGATGGAGAAATGTGGAGAGGAGAGAGTGACCTGATGTGGTAGGAGGGGGAAGGGACATTGAATAAGGATATACATGGATAGAAAATGTGACTTCTTTATTCATAATAAAAAAAGAAAAGAAGAAAAGATCAAAAGAATTTTAAAAAGTTTTAAAGAGATCAGAAATAAATTGAAATATTTAAATATAAAATACTGGCAATTTACAGCAAACCAAGAGCCAACATCAAACTAAATGGAGAGAAACTCAAAGTCATCCCATTAAAATCAGGAACAAGACAAGGGCTGTCTATTCTCTCCATATCTTTTCAACAAAGTTCTTCAAGTTTAAGCTAGAGCAATAAGACAACAAAAAGAGATCAAGGGCATAAAACTTAGAAATGAAGAATAGCAATCAAACTACCATTATTTGCAGATGAAATGATATTATACCGCAAATTCCACCAGGGAACTTCTACAGTTTATAACTACCTTCAGCAATGTAGCAGGGTACAAGATTAACTCATAAAAATCAATAGGCCTCCTATATACAAATGATAGAAGGGCTGAAAAAGAAATCAAGGAAACATCACCCTTTACAATAGCTGTAAATATCATCAAATATCTTGGGGTAACTTTAACCAAAGAATTGACAGACCTGTGTGACAAGAATATTAAGTCATTGAAGAATGAAATTGTAGAAGATATCAGAAAATGGAAAGATCTCCCATGCTCCTGGATAAGTAGAATCAATACAGTAAAAATGGCAATCTTATCAAAAGCAATCTGCGGATTCAATGTGATTCCTATAAAAATCCCAACACAATTTTTCATAGCCCTCCCATCCAAGTATAGGCCCGACCCTCCTTAGCTTCTGGGATCAGACAAGATCAGGCACATTGAGGGTGGCATGGCCGTATCCAACTTCATATGGAATAGGAAGAAACCCAAGATTGCCAAAACAATCCTGTTAAATAATACAGCTTTTGAAGGCATCACCATCCCTGATTTCAAGCTCTGCTATAAAGCTACAACAATAAAAACAGCTTGGTACTGACATAAAAACAGACTTGTGGGTCAATAGAATTGAATCAAAGACCCTAGATATTATTCCACACATCTATGAACACCTAATTTTTGACAGAGGCCAAAAATATACAATGGAAAAAAGATAGCATCTTCAAAAAATGGTGCTGGCATAACTGGATGGTGGTATGTGGAAGAATGCAAATAGACCCATATCTGTCATCCTGCACAAAACTCAAGTCCAAATGGATCAAACACCTCATCATAAACCCACTTATGCACAGTTATGCTGAACTTAATAGAAAAGAAAGTGGGAAATATCTTTGAACATATTGGCACAGACAACCACTCTATATAAATATAAGACCAGTAGCACAGACACTAAGAACAATAGTTAATAAATGGGACTCCTTGAAACTGAGAAGCTTGTCTAAGGCAAAGGATCTATCAATAAGACAAAAGGAAATATGTAGTGGGATTATGCTGGTAATGTAAACAATTGTACCACCTATGGGTTTAATAAAAAGCGGATTGGTCATGGGGCAAACAGGAAGTGTGGGCAGGACTACCAGGCTAAGAAAACTCAGGAACATCTCAGAGTAGACACAGACACCAGACATGCCTGAGTCACTGGAGCTGCCAGGAGATGCAGAGGAAATGCTGTTCTGATTAAAAGTACCAAGACAGGCAACTGAATAAGATAGGATGAGTTCATATGAAGGAGTTAGCAAATTATATGCCTGGGCCCTAGGTCAATCAGCATAAAATTACTGTAAGCATGTGTGTGATTCTGTGATTTTGTGGGACTGCGGGGCTGAACTTTGAGGCTAGGCCCAAAAAGTCCAGGCCAGAATCATTTTCAACAGAAATGGGAAAAGATCTTCACCAATCCTATATCTGACAGAGAACGAATCTCTAAAATATATGGAGAACATAAGAAACTAGAAGCCAAAAACCCAAATAATCCAATTTAAAAATGGGGTTGAGAGTTAAATAGAAAATTCTCAACAGAATTTTAAATAACAGAAAGAAACTTAAAGAATTGCTCAACATCTTTAAGCCATCAGAGAATTGCAAATCAAAGCAACTCTGAGATACTATCTCACTCCTGTCAAAATGGTTAAGATAAAAAACACAGATGCCAGCCTATGCTAGAGGGGATGTAGAGCAAGGGGAACACAACTGCATTGCTGGTGGAAGGGTAAACTTGTACAGCCACTATAGAAATCAGTATGGCAGTTCCTCAGAAAACTGGGAATCAATCTACCTAATGTTCCAGCAATATTACTATTGGGAATATATCTAAAGGATGCACATTCTTACCCCCAAGGGCATCAGCTCAACTATGTTCATAACAACATTATTTGTAATGTCTAGACCTAGAAAAAAAATCTAGCTACCCCTCAACTGTAGAATGGTTTAAAAAATTGTAGTACATTTACACAATGAAATTTTACTCAGCAGTTTAAAAAAAATAGCATCCTGAAATTTTTAGGCAAACATATGAATTTGAAGAGTATCATCCTTCAGATGATAAGAGTGAGGTAACACAAACCCAAAAAGATAGACATGGTATGTACTCACTCATGAGTAGATTTTTAGACATAAAACAAAGGATAACTAGGCTACAATTAACAAACCTCGAGCAGCTAGGTAACAGAGGAAACATAAGAGATACATCCATAGATCCTTCTGGGAAGGGGAAATAGAGAGGATCTCCTGAGTAAATTGAGATTATATGGGGGAGTGAGCAAGAGGAGGTGGGAAGATCATGAGAGAATAAGATGGTTGAGAGGGAGGAGCAACAGAGAGGGAAAAGAAATAGATATCTTGATAGAGGGAGTCATCGAGGGATTAGAGAGAAATCTGGTGCTAGGGAAACATCCAAGAACTCACAAGGTGTCCCAGTTAGAACTCCAAGCAATAGTGCAGTATCACGGTAAAAACCTGCCGCCAAGAGGTATGTTTTAAATGAGGTTTATTTTGTTAGAATCACTTATAAAAGGAGGTTTTAGCAACGCGCCAAGCCGCAGTGCCGACCCGCAACCTCGCTGCCACGGACTGGAAGCCCCGCCTACCCGTGAGTGCTCCGCTTCAGTCTCTCTAGGTGTCATCTCAGAGACCATGCCCCTCCCAGCCCTGCGCTCTGCTGCAACCCCCACACCTGTACAGTCCATGATTTCTCGCTACAGTGCAGAGGGTCCTTAACAGAACTTCCCCTACAATCAAATGAATAACCACCCTAATTGTCATTATAGAGCCTTCATCCAGCAACTGATGAAGGCAGAAGCAG
This sequence comes from Sigmodon hispidus, assembly GCA_004025045.1. NCBI lineage: Eukaryota > Metazoa > Chordata > Mammalia > Rodentia > Cricetidae > Sigmodon > Sigmodon hispidus. The sequence continues at coordinate 54,209 of PVIH01013035.1, read as the reverse complement.
AGATCCATAGCTAAGCAGTTTCAAGCTCCCAGTCCAGCTGAAGAGAGGGATAAAAATGTATATGAGCAAAGGGCTCAGGATCATGAGGAGCAGACCCACAGAGATGGCTGACCCAAGCTATTGGGAGCTCACTGACTCTGAAATAACATCTGAAGAACCTTCATGGAAAGGAACTAAACTCTCTGAATATAGACAACAGTGACATGGGCAATTTGTGGAGCCTCTTGCAGTAGGATCAGAGTTTATTTATTCCTGATGCAGGAACTGACATCTTGGAGCCCATTCCCTACAGAGGAACACCTTACCAGCCTTAGTACTGGGACAGATTCATACCTACCTCAACTAGATACGACAGAGGGAACTTACTCACCTTGTGGTTCCTTGCCCTCCCTAGGGAATGGATGGGTAATTGCATGGGTGAGGCTGGGGGAGCATAGGAATCAGGGCAGAGAGGGGGAGCACTGGAGGGTATAAGAAAAAACTTTAAATAAAAAAATTACAAAAAAAATTGTATGGAAAGGAGTAAATGGATTAAAAGTGTTTGTGAAACAAGCAATTTGGGGGAGAGAGAGGTATTACCATACAAAAATCAAACACTCTCACTCTCTGGGTCTATTCAGAATCTTCTAACCTAAAATGTCTGGGTCTTTTAGACATATGTGCTTTCCCTGATAATAAACATGTAATTTTTCTCCATGTACACTCTGATTAATTTCACATGGACATTATATCCATCAAAACCAATCACATTACCTCTTGAATTAGTGACTCTCTTTGTAAAACTAAAAGTAAAAGATACTGCCCAGATTACTTAGTAAATATTCATATGAAACTGGGAAATATACATAATCAATGTCTCAGGATAGTTTGATGAGTAGAAGCTGGAAGCTGGAAAATAAATTCCTTTTACTTCCTCTTTCTAAAAGGATACACTGAGATACAATCTTTGAAGACATTAAACTCTTAAGCTTTAGAATATAGTTCAGAGAGTATTCAGATATACAGAGGTATGTTTTTAGGATGTATTTCCCTCTCACTTTGTACCTTAGTCCCTTTCCTTCTGTGTGGTTGTTCCTCACCTGTGCATATGAAGAATTGCCCTCCCTAAATACATCAAAAGCTATACAACTCTGAAAGAGGTAGGAGGAAGTATTTCCAAAATATTCTCCCCCATAAAGGAAGTTAAAAATTCCCAATTATCTGTTCTGCTACAGTCATAGATCAGTACCTTATTCTGTCATCATCAGAGAATCTTCCTCCTGAAGCAGATGGGAACAGATGCAGAGACCCACAGCCAGATTACTCAGAGAAAGAGACCTTAAAACATGCAGTCCTAAATGGGATGTTTCAGTCAAATCCCTCCTCTCAGAACTCAGGGAAAACCTTTGAAGAGGAAGAAAAAGGGGTCTAAGAGCCAGAAGGGATAGAGGACACTAGGAGAACAAGGTCCACTAAATCACATGTGAACTGAGCAGAGTTCATACGAACTCACAGAGCTCAAAGCAGCAAGCACAGGGCCTCCACAAGTCTCATCAGGTCCCTTGCAAATATATTGCAGCTTTCAGTTTTTTATTTTCATGGGACTCCTAAGAGTAGGAGCAAGTGGGTCTCTGATTTTTGTGATTGTTTTGGGGTCTCTTTTTCTTCTGTTGGCTTGCCTTCTCTGGCATCAGTGGTTTTTGTTTTATAATACCATGTTTTATTGTGTCATGTTTAATTTTTATCTCTTAGAGGCCTATTCTTTTTTAATGGTAGAAAGTGAGTAGATCAGGAAGGGAGGGCAACTGGGGAGGACTGGAAGAAGTAAAGGGAGAAAAACATTGTATGACAAAAGAGTTCATTTTCTTTTTTGTTTTTTTCATTTTTAATTATGAATAAACTCTTATTTTTTTATCCATGTATCCCCTTGTTCAAACTCCCTTCCCCCTCCCACCCCTCCCAGTCACTCTCTCTTTCCCCATCTCCTTATCTCCTCCCCAGCAAGGGCAGGAGGTCCCAAGGTCCCAAGGTGGCTTAGTTCAGCATTCACTTCAGGCAAATCCACTTCCTTCATCCCAATATCAAGACTGGGTCAGGTGTTCCTCTGGAGGGAGTAGGATCCAAGGTGCCAGTCCAAGGTGTTTCAGATCAAAAGTTATTTAGTGTTTTTGGTTTGCAGCTTAGGCATGCTTTACTTTTTGTTTAAAGTCAACTAGTGAGTGAGTACATCCCCTGCTTATCTTTCTGTGTTTGAGATACCTCGCACAGGAGGATATTCTCCAAATCCATCCATTTGCCTGCAAATTTTAGGATATCATTTTTTCTTACTACTGAGTAGTACTCCATTGTGTAGATGTACCACAGTTTGTTAATCCATTCTTCAGATGAGGGGCATCTAGGTCGTTTCCAGGTTTTTGCTATTATGAAGCAGTATTAGATTTTTGTCAAAGGCTTTTTTAGCATCTAATGAGATAATCATGTGTTTCTAATTGTGAACCACTGAAGCCATGGGCAAACGTCAGTGCAAAAAATTACATAATAATACAAAGGAAAACATGGTAACTCCAGAAGAGAGTGGCGATCTTACAAATACAAGACCTGAACTGAGCAATGAAGAGGAAACAGAAGGAAGCAACACCAAAAATTCCTTTTTGATGATCATTGAAGCTCTAAAAGAAGATATGAAAAAAAGCCTTAAATAAATAGAAGAAAATACAAACAAAAAATTAGAGGAGATGAACAAATCTATGAAAGAAACATGCCAGGAACTAAAAGCTGAAATAAAAGCTGAAATAGAAGCAATAAAAAAGGCGCAAAATGAGGCAAAGATGGAAATAGAAAACCTGAAGAAAAAAACTGGAACCACAGATACAAGCTGAACAAACAGAGTTCAAGAGATGGAAGATAGAATCTCTGAAGTGGAAGACTCAGTAGCTCAAATAGATATATCAGTCAAAGAAAATAGTAAAACTAAAAAAGCCATAACTCAAAATGTTGAGGAAATCTGGGACACCATGAAAAGACCTAATTTGAGAATAATAGGAATAGAAGAAGGAGAAGAACACCAGCTCAAAGGCACAGATAATGTTTTCAATAAAATCATAGAAGAAAACTTCCCTAACCTGAAGAAGGAAATGCCTATCAAGATACAAGAAGCTTACAGAACACCAAATAGATATGATTCCATAAAAAAGTCAGTGCACCACATTATAATCAAGCCACAAAACATACAGAACAAAGAAAAAGTTTTAAGAGCTGCAAAAGAAAAGGGCCAACTCACATATAAAGGCAGACCCATCAGAATAACGTCTGACTATTCAATGGAAACGATGAAAGCTAGAAGGGCTTGGTCAGAAGTTATACAGACGCTAAAACAGCATGGCTGCCAAACTAGAATACTATACCCTGCAAAATTATCAATCACCATAGATGGAGTAAACAAGGTATTTCAGGACAAAGTCAGACTGAAAGAATATCTATCTACCAACCCATCACTACAGAGAATATTAGAGGGAAAACTCCAACATAAGGACCTCAGATACACCCACAAAATCACAAACAATCAATAAGTCCACAGAAGAATACCCTAGAGAAAGGAAATGCAAACAAGTTGCCACCAAAAATGGCAGGAAATATGAATCAATGGTCACTAATTTCCCTTAATATCAATGGACTCAATTCTCCTATAAAAGGTCACACACTAACAGAAGCCATCCTTCTGTTGCCTACAAGAAACACACCTCAACCACAAAGACAGACACAGGCTTAGAATAAAGGGTTGGGAAAAGATTTTCCAGTCAAAGGTCCTAAGAAACAAGCAAGGGTTGCAATCCTAATATCTAACAAAGTAGACTTTAAGCTAAAAGCAATTAAAAGGGACCAAGATGGTCACTACTTATTCATCAAAGGAAAAATTGGTCAAGAGGAGATTTCAATCTTAAATATTTATGCTCCTAATATAGGGGCACCTACATATGTAAAAGAAACACTGCTAAAGCTTCAATCACACATCAATTCTTACACCCTAATAGTGGGAGACTTCAATACCCCACTTTGAACCCTGGATAGATCAACCAGACAGAGCCTCAACAGAGAAATAAGGAGTCTAAATGAAGTTATGATGCAAATGGATTTCATAGATATCTATAGATCCTTCCACCCAAACGCAAAGGGATATACATATTTCTCAGCTCCTCATGGAACTTTCTCCAAAATTGACCACATAATTGGTCATAAAGCAAATATCAACAGATACAAAAAAGTGGAAATAATCCCTTGTAACATATCGGAACACCAGTGCCTAAAGTTATAGTTCAACAACATCATCACCCAAAGAAAGCCTACCAACTCATGGAAACTAAACATCAATCAGCTGAACCATCTTTGGGTCAAGGAAGAAATTAAGAAAGAAATCAAAGTCTTCCTAGAATTCAATGAAAATGAATCTACAACGTATCCAAACTTGTGGGACACAATGAAAGCAGTCTTGAGAGGAAAATTCATAGCACTAGATGCCTATATGAAAAACCTTGAGAAATTCCACACTAGAGACCTAACAGCGCAGCTGAAAGCCTTAGAACAATTAGAAGCGAACTCACCTAGAAGGAGTAGACGGCAGGAAATAATCAAACTTAGAGCTGAAATCAATACAATTGAAATAAAAAGAACAATACAAAGAATCAATGAATCTAAGAGTTGGTTCTTTGAGAAAGTTAACAAGATAGATAAGCCCTTAGCCAAACTAATCAAAAAACAGAGAGAGAGTGTCCAAATCAACAAAATCAGAAATGAAAAGGGGGACATAACAACAGACCTCCAGGAAATACAGAGAATTATCAGGTCATATTTTGAAATTCTGTATTCCACAAAAATGGAAAACCTAGAAGAAATAGACAGCTTTCTGGACAGGTACCATCTACCAAAATTAAATGAAGATCAGGTTAATTACCTAAATTGGCCTATAACCCTTAAGGAAATTGAAACTGTTATTAAAAACCTCCCCAAAAATAAAAGCCCTGGTCCAGATGGTTTCAGTGCCGAATTCTACCAGAAATTCAAAGAAGAATTACTATCGTTACTCCTCAAACTATTTCACACAGTAGAAACTGAAGGAATATTGCCAAATTCCTTTTATGAGGCCACAATCACCCTAATACCCAAGCCACTCAAAGACACAACAAAGAAGGAAAATTACAGACCAATTTCCATCATGAATATTGATGCGAAAATCCTCAACAAAATTTTGGGAAACCATATACAATAATGCATAAAAGATATCATGCACCATGACCAAGTAGGCTTCATCTCAGAAATGCAAGGCTGGTTTAACATACGAAAAACTGTAAATGTTATCCATCATATAAACAAATTAAAGGAACAAAACCACATGATCATATCCTTAGATGCGGAAAAAGCCTTTGACAAAATCCAACACTTCTTTATGATTAAAGCCCTGGAGAGATCAGGAATAAAGGGAGAATACCTAAATATAATTCAGGCGATTTACAAGAAGCCGACAGCCAGTATCAAACTTAATGGAGAAAAACTCAAAGCAATCCCACTAAAGTCAGGAACTAGACAGGGATGTCCTCTCTCCCCTTATCTATTCAATATAGTTCTCAAAGTTTTAGCTAAAGCAATAAGGGAACGAAAAGAGATTAAGGGCATACAAATTGGAAAAGAAGAAGTGAAGCTATCTCTATTTGCAGATGATATGATTGTATACATAAGTGACCCACAGAATTCTTCCAAGGAACTGCTACAGCTGATAAACACCTTCAGCAATGTAGCAGGATACAAGATAAACTCAAAGAAATCAGTAGCCCTTCTATACGCTAAAGATAGAAGAGTTGAAAAAGAAATAAGGGAAACATTACCCTTCATATTAGCTGCAAATAGTATTAAATACCTTGGAGTAACTATAACCAAAGAAGTAATAGACCTATTTGACAAAAATTTTAAATCATTGAAGAAAGAAATTGAAGAGGATATCAGGAAATGCAAAGCTCTCCCATGTTCCTGGATTGGTAGGACCAACATAGTAAAAATGGCAATTCTACCAAAGGCAATCTACAGATTCAATGCACTGCCTATCAAAATCCCAACACAATATTTTTTGGACCTCGAAAGAACAATACTCAATTTCATTTGGAATAACAGGAAAGGCAGGATTGCCAAAACAATTTTACTCAACAAAAGAACCTCAGGAGGTATCACCATCCCTGACTTCAAGCTATACTATAGAGCTACAGTAATAAAAACAGCCTGGTACTGGCATAAAAACAGACTTGTGGACCAATGGAATAGAATTGAGGATCAAGACATTAACCCAAAAACCTATGAACACCTGATCTTTGACAAAGAGGCCCAAAACATTCAATGGAAAAAAGATAGTATATTTAACAAATGGTGTTGGCATAGCTGGATGGAAGTGTGTAGAAAAATGCAAATAGATCCAAGCCTGTCACCCTTCACAAAACTCAAATCCAAGTGGATTAAAGACCTCAACTTAAACACAGCCACTTTGAACTTGATAGAAAAGAAAGTGGGAAATACACTTCTACAAATTGGCACAGGCGACCACTTCCTAAATATAACACCAGTGGCACAGGCACTAAGACCAAGAATCAATAAGTGGGATCTCCTGAGGCTAGGAAGCTTCTGCTAAGCCAAGGACACTCTCAATAGGACAAAACGACAGCCTACAGAATGGGAAAAGATTTTCACCAACCCTACAAGTGATAGAGGACTGATCTCTAAGATATATAAAGAGCTCAAGACTTTAGAGTCCAAAACCCTGAATAACCCTATCAAAAAATGGGGTACAGATTTAAAAAGGGAATTTTCAGCAGAGGAACTACGAATGGCTGAAAGGCACCTGAAAAAGTGCTCATCATCTTTAGCCATCAGAGAAATGCAAATCAAAACAACTTTGAGATAACACCTAACACCTGTTAGATTGGCTAAGATAAAAGGCACAGATGACAGCCTATGTTGGAGCGGATGCGGAGCATGGGGAACACTCCTCCATTTTTGGTGGGAGTGTAAGGTTGTTCAGTCACTTTGGAATGCAATATGGTAGTTTCTCAGAAAATTGAGAATCGATCTCCCCAAGGACCCAGCAATACCACTTCTGGGTGTATACCCTAAAGAGGCACATTCACATACCAAAGTTATTAGCTCAACTATGTTCATAGCAGCATTATTTGTAATAGCAAGAACCTGGAAATAACCTAGATGTCCCTCAACTGAAGAATGGATTAACAAACTGTGGTACATCTACACAATGGAATACTACTCAGCAGTAAGAAAAAACGATATCCTAAAATTCACAGGCAAATGGATGGATTTGGAGAATATCCTCCTGAGCGAGGTATCACAATCTCAGAGAGATAAGCAGGGGATGTACTCACTCATTAGTGGTCTCTAAACAAACAAACAAGAAAAAAAGCCAAACATGCCCAAGTGGCAAACCACAACCACTGAACAGCTTGGGATCAGAAACACCCTGGACTGACCCTTCGAACCCCACTCCAACTATAGGAACACCAGACTTACTCTTGAGGGAGGGTGGACAAAGCTGGATTTGGCCAGGCGTGGAGACTGATCCAAGCATTATTGGGTCAGTGGGACCATAGGACTGTCTGCTCCCTGCCCAGGGAAGGGATGGGGAGTTGCAGAGAAGAAAAATGTCAAGATGTGGTGGGAGGGGGAAGGGACCTTGAATAAGGATATACAGGAATGGGGAAAAAAAATTTCAGAGGGAAAGCTGAACACATAGTAAATATATGTGTAGCAATCTTATTTGTATTACCACCCTTAATAAGCCATGCTTATGATTCTTTTGCTCTTCATAGTTATTGTTAACTTTTCCTCATTTTAAATTTATGTTACTGTTTTTTTGTTAAATACAAAATAAAGAAGGAAAAAAAAAAAAGAAAAATTCCCACTCCAAATCCCCCAAATTAACATGGCAAGGTGCTCCAGTACCTCTATTTTTAGGAAGCACTGAATTTTATCAACAACTGATAATGAGCCCACTAGGAATTCTGGAATGTTCATGTTTTAGAGCATGAGGTATAAACAATCTGTTTATATTAAAGGCTTACATTAATGTGTCTCAAAGAACTATAATGTAAGTGGTACAGATTTCCATTTAAAACATTATATATTGATGAAAAACAATTCATACAACTTAAAAAAAACAAATTTCAGTGGACATGTTGAATGGGAAAACATTTTAGCTATTAATCGCATGGAGTTACTGCAGCTATCATTATTCCACAATTTTTAAATCATAGTAAAAGATAAATCAATTAAGACAATGATTTTAAGAGATGGATGAGGACAAACCAAAATTGTAAAACCATTATTTTAATGAAGTTTGATATTTACTCTATTTGAGATGCAAATGGTCTTCTATGAAGACAGAAGCGTTAAATATTAGTAGAGGTAGTGATGTCTGAGAAAGTATTACTAAAAGGCCTGTAACTATTATTAAATAGTCTGGGCACATGGGCATTATATTAACACATATGTTCTTTGCCCCAGATCCTTCGAAATTTTTTTCGATCTTGTGTAGAAGATTACATTTGTTCTTAGCTTTCCATTTGAGCCTTCTGCGATTTGACTCTCACTATTGAAGCCTTCTTCTCACATCCACACCCTCAAACTCTTATGCTTATTTTCACTAAGTCAGTGTTCTGTGCATGAGGCCTCAAATATAACTGAGTTTGCTAATCATGATAGGTGTTGTATTTAAACCACAAAAGGTATCTCCAAATTCTAATTTATTTGGGAAGTTCTGTGAATAGCAGAATTGATCCCACACCTCTTCTGTAATCATCAGGAACATTGGGATGCCACAATAAGTTTTAAATAGCCTGAGAGCATGCCAAATGGAGACACAAGTTAGCAGTTAAAAGCACTGGCTGCTCTCCTAGAAGACCTTAGTTTGATTCCCAGCCTCTGCATCAGATTGCTCAGAATGTACTCTTCTGGTCACTGCATATACAGGGCATATACTAAAGAAGTCTAACATTAATACAAATAAAGTTTTTCAGCGAGTTGGGAACAGCTGCTGTACAAAAGAACTCTCAAATTAATTTTTTTAAAAATGTCTCTTTTATCACAGAATACATATTAAAAGAACAATGCTCAGAAGAACAATGCTTAAGAGAATGTAGATGTTAGTTAGAGAGAGTGGGGATTTGGAATCCAGTGCCATTGGTTAGATATAAACTTCAATGAGGACCCTGAATTGATGATTCAAGCCTGAAAAGCTAAGCTGTAATTTCTGTTCATTCACATAAAAAAAAAAATAACAAGATTTATGACTCACTTAAAAGATCATTGTCGATTCTCTGGCCAGAAAGCTGTGCTGCAGGACCAGGATCTGTCTGTGGTGTTTGAGCACAGATACTACTTAGCAGACAGGACTAGGGTTTGGCTATGAGGGGTTCTTCAGGCTTCTCCTAAAAGAGGGGACCTTGCACAGCCAACCCCACCTCCAACAGCATCAGCAGAGAATAACTGAGAACTTTGAAATTCAGATTTCATCCAGAGAAGAGGTGAGGTGAGCAGGTCCCAGCGGTTGATACTCTGCCCAGAATGTTGTGTTGTGGGACCATAATTGGTCTGTGGTGCTTGACCAGAGACACTCCTTAGCAGACAGGACTAGGGTTTGGCTGTGAGGGGCTCCTCCAGCCACTCCTAAAAGAGGGGACATTACACAGCCAGGTCCTGCCTACAGGGCAAACTGCCTCATCAGAGAAGGACAGAGGCCTAGAAATTCAGAATGATGCTCAATGCAGAATCAGAGATCAAGCAGACCCATTGCTAAGAGGAGACAGGAGACACACAGGCCCTCTTCCCACAACTGACTAGCAGCTACCTAATCATGAACCACTGAAGCCATGAGCAGACGCCAGTGCAAAAAATACATATAATAATATAAAGAACAACAAGGCAAATCCAGAAGAAACTGGTGGTTCTACAACTACAGGACCTGAACAGAGCAATGAAGAGGAAGCAGAAGGAAACAACACCAAAAACACCTTTATGAAGATTATTGAAGCCTTCAAAGAAGATATGAAAAAAAATCCCTTAAAGAAGTAGAAAAAAATACAAACAAAAAATTGGAAAAGATGAATAAATCCTGGAAAGAAAACCAAGAAAAGGAAACCAAAAAAATGAAACAAACATTCTGGGAACTAAAAACTGAAATAAATGCAATAAAAAAGAGCACAAAATGAGGCAAAGATGGAAATACAAAACTGGAAGAAAAGAGCTGAAACTCTTTTCAGATACAAGCATAACCAATAGAATCCAAGAGATGGAAGAGAAAAACTCTGGAGTAGAAGACTCAGTAGCTGAAATAGATACATCAGACAAAGAAAATACTCAAACCAAAAAAGCCATAAAACAAAATGTTCAGAAAATCTGGGACACCATGAAAAGATCTAACTTGAGAATAATAGGAATAGAAGAAGGAGAAGAATACCAGTTCAAAGGCACAGATAATGTATTCAATAAAATCATAGAAGAAAACTTCTCTTACTTGAAGTAGGAAATGCCTATAAAGATACAAGAAGCTTACAGAACACCAAATAGATATGACCCCCCAAAAAAGTCAGCGTGCCACATTATAATCAAGCCACAAAACATACATAACAAAGAAAAAATTTTAAGATCTGTAAAAGAAAAGGGCCAACTTACTTGTAAAGGCAGACCATCAGAATAACTCCTGACTATTCAATGGAAACAATGAAAGCTAAAAGGATTTGGTCAGAAGTTATACAGTCACTAAAATAGCATGGCTGCCAACCTAGAATATTATACCCAGCAAAATTATCAATCACCATAGATGGAGTAAACAAGGTATTTCATGAAAAGTCAGACTCATGCAATGCCTATCTACCAACCTGGCCCTCCAGAAAACATTAGAGGGAAAACTCCAACCTAAGGATCCCAGATATACCCATGAAACCACAAACAATCAATAATCCCAGAAAAGAATAGCCCAGAGAAACGAAATACATACAAGCTACTACCAAAAATAGTAGGAAATATCAATCAGTGGTCACTAATATCCCTTAATATCAATGGACTCAACTCTCCTATAAAACGTCACAGGCTAACAAGATGGATACAACAACAGAAGCCATTCTTCTGCTGCATACAAGAAACACGCCTCATCCACAAAGACAGACACAGGCTCAGAGTAAAGGGTTGGGAAAACATTTTCCAATCAAATGTTCCTAAGAAACCAGCTGGGGTTGCCATCCTGATATCTAACAAAGTAGACTTTAAGCTAAAAGCAATTAAAAGGGACCAAGTTGGTCATTACTTATTCATCAAAGGAAAAATTGGTCAAGAGGAGATTTCAATCCTGAATATGTATGCCCCCAATATAAGGGCACCTACCTATGTAAAAGAAACACTGCTAAAGCTCAAATCCCACAACAATTCTCACATCCTAATAATGGGAGACTTCAATACCCCACTTTCAGCCCTGGATAGGTCAACCAGACAGAGACTCAACAAAGAAATAAAGAGTCTAACAGAGTTATGATGCAAATGGATTTAATAGATATCTACAGAAGCTTCCACCCAAATGCAAAGGAATATACATATTTCTCAGCTCCTCATGGAACTTTCTCCAAAATTGATCACATAATTGGTCATAAAGCAAATATCAATAGTACAAAAAACCTAGAGTAATCCCACACTAGAGAACTAATAGCTCAGCTGAAAACCTTGGAACAATTAGATGCAAACTCACCTAGAAGGAGTATTAGTAGATGGCAGGAAATAATCATACTAAGAGATGAAATCAATACAATTGAAACATAAAAAACAATACAAAGAATCAATGAATCTAAGAGTTGATTCTTTGAGAAAGTCAACAAGATAGATAGGCCCTTATCCAAACTAATCAAAAAGCAGGGATAGAGTATCCAAATCAACAAAATCAGAAATGAAAAGGGGGACATAACAACAGACACCCAGAAAATCCAGAGAATTATCAGATCATACTTTGAAAAATCTATATTTCACAAAATGGGAACCCTAGAAGAAATGGACAGCTTTTTGGACAGGTACCATTTACCCAAATTAAATGAAGAACAGATTAATTACCTAAACAGACTTATAACCCTTAAGGAAATTGAAGCTATCATTAAAAGCCTCCCAAGAAAAAAAAAGCCCAGGTCCAGTAGAAACTGAAGGAATATTGCCAAATTCCTTTTATGAGTCCACCATAACTCTAATACCCAAGCAACTCAAAGACTCAACAAAGAAGGAGAATTAAAGACCAATTTCCCTCATAATATTGATGCTGAAATTCTCAACAAAATTTTGGCAAACAGTATACAACAATATAAAAAAAATATCATCCACCACAACCAAGTAGGCTTCATCCCAGAAATGCAGGGCTGGTTCAACATATGAAAAACCATAAATGTCATCCATCATATAAACAAACTAAAGTTAGAAAACCACATGATCATATCCTTAGATGCTGAAAAAGCCTTTGACAACTTTCAACACTCATTTATGATTAAAGCCCTGGAGAGATCAGGAATCTAGGGAAAATATCTCAATATAATAAAGGTAATCTACAAGAAGCCAACAGCCAATATCAAACTTAATGGAGAAAAATTCAAAGCATTCCCACTAAAATCAGGAATAGACAAGGATGACCTTTCTCACCTTATGTATTCAATATAGTTCTCAAAGTTTTTATATAAAGCAATAAGAGAATGAAAGGAGATTAAGGGGATACAAATTGAAAGGAAGAAGTGAAACTATCTCTATTTGCAGATGATATGATTGTATACATAAGTGACCCACAAAATTCTACCAAGGAACTTCTACATCTGATAAACACATTCAACAATCTAGCAGAATACAAGATTAACTCAAAGAAATCAGTAACCCTTCTATACACTAAAGATAAATGGCTGAAAAAGAAATAAGGGAAACATCACCCTTTATAATAGCTGCAAATAGCATTAGATACCTTGGAATTACTATAATCAAAGATGTAACAGATCTATTTGACAAAAATCTTAAATCACTAAAGGAAGAAACTGAAGAGGATATCAGAAAATGGAACATTCTCCCATGTTCCTGCTTAGGTAGGATCAACCTAGTAAAAATGGCAAATTGTACCAAAAGCAATCTACAGATTCTGTGCAATCCCCATCAAAATCCCAACACAATTTTTTACAGATCTGGAAAGAACAATACTCAGTTTCATTTGGAATAACAGGAAAACCCGGGTTGCCAAAACAATTTTGCTCAACAAAAGAACCTCAGGAGGCATCACCATCCCGGACTTCAAGTTATACTATAGAGTTACAATAATATAAACAGCCTGGTACTGGCATAAAAACAGACTTGTGGATGAATGGAATAGAATTGAGGACCCAGGCATTAACTCAAAAACCTATAGACACCTGATCTTTGACAAAGAGACCCAAAATATTCAATGGAAAAAAGATAGTATATTTAACAAATGGTGTTGGCATAGCTGGATGGTAGTGTGTAGAAAAATGCAAATAGATCCAAGCCTGTCACCCTGCACAAAACTCAAATCCAAATGGATCAAAGACCTCAACATAATTCCAGCCACTCTGAACTTGATAGAAAAGAAAGTGGGAAATAACCTTCTACGAATTGGTACAGGCAATCACTTCCACCAGTGGCACAAACACTAAGAAAAACAATCAAAAAGTGGGATCTCCTGAAGCTAAGAAGCTTCTGTAAAGCCAAGAACACTGTCAATAGGACAAAAAGACAGCCTACAGAATGGAAAAGATTTTCACTAGCCCCACAAGTGTTAGGAGATTGATCTCTAAAATATATAAAGAACTCAAGAATCTAGAGCCCAAAACCTTGAATAACCCAATCAAAAAATGGGGTTCCGAACTAAAAAGGAAATTCTCAGCAGAAGAATTACAAATGACTGAAAGGCACTTGAAAAGGTGTTCAATATCTTTAGTCATCAGAAAAATGCAAATCAAAACAACTTTGAGATACCACCTGACACCTGTCAGATTGGCTAAGATAAAAGACACAGATGACAGCCTATGCTGGAGAGGTTGTAGAGCAAAGGGAACACTCCTCCATTGTTAGTAGGAATGTAAGCTTGTTGAGCCACTCTGGAATGCAGTATAGCGGTTTCTCAGAAAACTGGGAATCATTCTCCCCAAGGATCCAGCCAAACCACTTCTGGGTGTATACCCTAAAGCCACATAGTCGCACTCCAAATGCATTAGCTCAACTATGTTCATAGCAGCATTATTCATAATAGCAAGAACCTGGAAACAACCTAGATGCCCTTCAACTGAAGAATGGATTAACAAACTGTGGTAACTCTACACAATGGAGTACTACTCAGCAGTAAGAAAAAATGCTATCCTAAAATTTGCAGGCAAATGAATGGATTTGTAGAATATCTTCGTGAGCGACATATCTCAAACCCAGAAAGATAAGCAGGGGATATACTCACTCATTAGTGGACTCTAAACAAACAAACAAGAAAAAAAAACGCAAAAAAAAACCATGCCCAAGCTTCCAACCATAACCACTGAACACAACTTGGTATCTGAAATACTTTGGACTGACACCTTGGATCCCACTTCGATCTGCCAGGAGTGGAGGCTGAACTGAGCAATATTGGGACATTGGGACAATGGGACATTGGGACCTTGGGACCTCCTGCCCATTCTGGGGATGTGGAGAAGAGAGAGTGAACTGAGGGGGTGGGAGAGGGAAGGGACCTTGAATAACGATCAACATGGAAAGAAAATGTGACTTTATTCTTAATAAAAACAGACATAAAAACTAAAAAAAAAATTGTCATAATTTAATAAGGATACACATACTAAGTTTTTATTGCTACTTTCTTTATTATGGTTACAAAATAATGGTTTTGGTTTTTCTTCAATGCTCCAACTATCTGAAATCTCTTTGACCACCTGGAGCCACTGCTTTTAAACAAATCTGAAGTTTAAGACTTTGTTACTACAAAAAAAAAAAAAAAAAAAAAAAAAAAGACTTTGTTACTTCTCCTGTCCCACTTCTTTTTTGAGATGAGTTAGTACCTATGCGTACAAATTTTCAGGTATATCTTTAATAGCCTCTTTCTTGCCTTTTATAATCCTTCTATACTTCATTTTTGCTTCCATTATTAAATCTTTAATTTTCACAATTGAAAGCAGCACTTCACTGGTTTGTATCCCACTGAAAACTGTGATTGCAACAAGTCCACATAAACCTTTCATGGAGAGACTACAGAGTCTTAGAGTTCAAATATTCACTATTATTTTTACTTCCTAAAAATCTTCAGCTGAGTGAAATACATTGATCATTGTAAGATGCTTTATTTTCAAAGAAATCACAACATGCAGCATGCTCTTGTTCATGCAGCATCTGACCTTTGGTGTCAAAAACTGCCTGTCAGTCTTAATGAACTTCTCACTTCCTAAACCCTCAATATTTGTTAGAGAAAAACTCAACCATACAGATCTTTCTATCCCTATTGGCCATTCTAATCTTCTATAACTTTGGAGTTTTCAGGAAAAATCTACACTTGGTCTTCCTTTTGTTTAAGATACAATATATTGGGCTATATCCAGAGATTACTATTAAGTTCATAAAATTAAATTCCAGTTGTAATTTTCTGCTAAAATCTCAGTGTTTACGTCTTAGGAGAACAGAAACATTTCAGG
Source organism: Sigmodon hispidus (assembly GCA_004025045.1). Classification (NCBI taxonomy): domain Eukaryota; kingdom Metazoa; phylum Chordata; class Mammalia; order Rodentia; family Cricetidae; genus Sigmodon; species Sigmodon hispidus. The sequence continues at coordinate 38,493 of PVIH01013035.1, read as the reverse complement.
GTTCAGTCTTGGGTTAAAAATCCTGGCTTATCACATATTTAGATATGAGAAATTGAAATTGAGAAAAGTTAAACATATTTCTTAACTGTACTATCTATAGAAGGATTAATTTGAAGCAACATATATGTAATGCACATTACTGGGAAATAAACATTTTTAAGTATTGCTATTTTGTACAATAGTGCTATTATTTTTAAAGTCTATATAAATTTATTATTAATATTGAGTAAGAAATATATTTGATATAATCTTCTTATTCATTTGTTAGAATTTATGTTGTTATTAATTGTTCAAATTCATGGTGAGAGGAAGAGTATGTGTATGTGAGTGCAGACACAGGGGAAAGCTGTAAGATACCCTGGAGATGCAATTCCAGGTGCTTGTAATCTCACCAAGGCATGTACTGCGAACTGAACTCTGGTCCTCTGAAAGAGCAGACCACACCCTCAGATGCTGTTCATCTCTCCAGTCTGTGATCTTTGTATTCTTTCATGTCTGCATTATTTCAAAAATGAAACAATGGTACAATATACCAATTGAAGATGGTTTAGCATCTTAACATCCTAACCTATAAATCTGTACTCTCAGTTAATAATAATAATACCACAGAATAATTTGTCTATCTCTAATTTTACTTTTTTCTTTTAATAAAAATGTCATTATTATATAAAAACAATGCATTTTATATCTGAATATAAAAGATCTAAGAACATAATAATATTTTAGGTGGGATATTTTGGCATTTCCTGACCTAAGTTCATCAATATTAGTGAACTTCGGTATTGCTATGAAAGCAGAAGCTACTATAAGAACCCACAATCTTATCACTGTTATACTATCACGTTTAATCATTAGCTATCAGTTCTTAGCTTTAGAAATGTTTGTTTCCAGCTTTGATGTTATTTTTCTTATAGACGTCTTCTTGTACTCTCCATGACAAAGGAGTCCACAGATCCCTCTAATCAAAAGAAACGTCTGGCATTAAAAATGCCTCCTGGGTTTTCCAGTTAAAAGAGAAATAGTTCAAGAAAAAAAGATAAACAGTAAAACCTTACTCCTTCAGAGTAAAATAAAGGAAGTACAATGTTTATATTAGAGTAGAAATCTTAATACTTTTGGATTAAGAAAACAATTGTTTTTATTTTTGTTCTATACTTAGTTCAGTGTCATATGTTTAATTATTCATTTTATATTTTAGTATTTTATTTAAAATTCAAAATTTACACTTATACTTCATACAAGAAATAATCCAATTTTCTTTTTTGTTTTAACTAAAATAAAAATACAACAACAACACTAATGTCATGTTTTAAATGTATATTTTAAGTCTGACATGGTGATACACAATCCAAGAACTTCAGAGATCAAAGGAGGTGAATCAAATATTCAGAGTCAAGACTGAGAGACATTGCAAAGCCAGTCTAAGCTAAACAGTAATATTTTTGCATGTCAATAACTGTATTTTGAACTAATGGGAGCCTATAAACTTTTATCTGACATATTAATCCTGTGTAGGAAAAGAAAAATGAATATTTATATTTTCCAGGAAATAATGTCCCTCAATGGGTGTGAATGGTTCTGTTTATCAAGGTTATGTTCCAGTGTTAAACTTGAATTAATAGCGTGATTTCCATGTCATTTCAGGAACAGTTTAAACTGCCTTGTCTTCCAGACATGCTGGGTTGGGTGCACTACTTTTCTTAACCTCCGCCAACTCTTTCATTTGTATTTAGTTTGCCTGTTCTTCCCAGGTCACAGCAAATACAACCTCCTCAGGAAAAGGGAACCAGTGCTTTTTTTTTTTTTTTTAAATATCAGACCATTTATGACAGGGGAGGCTGTAATATGTTCTGAAGTGGAAAAATAAAGAAGGGATATAAACAAGAGTGTTTCTAGAGGAAGTGACCTTATGTGATTGGATTTGTACTACTTTTGCTCCAAATTAACCCACTCCCTGCCCTTAGTACACTCTACACCCTCAGTTCTCCATACCTCTCCTCCTATTGCACTCCCCATCTCCTGCTGTCACCTAGTTGGATGCCAACCAGGATACAGAATCTTGGAAATGGCTATGTCTTTTCTCTCAATAGTTTAATGTTTATTTTTCTTGATAGTCATTTTCATGGGATTAGGACTCTTGGTGAAAGATTTTTTAGTTTGCTTGGTTTTTTTGTTTTGTTTTGTTTTGTTTTGTTTTGTTTTGTTTTGTTTTGGTCTCTTGTTTAATGTTACAGTGTAGGTTACACTTGACCTCTTCTTAGGGATCTCCCTGTCACTTCATCAATATTGATAATGCAGGAGAAGGAATTCACTTCCAAAAAGCCAATTATACTGTCAGTTATTCTTACCTGAACAGTTAATATGTTTCTTGAAGTCCTGCTTTTTCTTTATTTGACATTTGTTTGTTTGCTTGTTGTTGACATTTTGATGGGATGGGGAGTGGCATTGTTTCTTTAACTTGGGACAAGTGAGAGCATATTTTACATAGGGAACCTTCAAACCTTGCATACCCAGTTACATTAAAAGGAACTATGTGTAAGGGAGATGGAGAGTTGATAATTAGCACTGACTGCCAACCTGAAAGGATCAGGAATTGCCTAGGAGTCACTAGCATTGCTGGACAGGGTTATTTGGACAAGGCTAATTGACATGGGAGGAGCCCTCTAACTATGGGCAGCAGCATCCCAGAGGCTGTGGGCCTTGACTGAAGAGGGGGTGAAGTAAACTTAGGCATTTGTACTTCCTGCTTCCTGACTGTGCACACTAGGTGACTAGCCAGTCTTTATTCCTGCTGCCATAGCTCCCCATCATATGGATAATGTAATAAAGTACCTAACAGAATCTGATATCTTGAATTGTAAATCCAAATAAATCCTTTTCTTTTTAACTTGCTTTCTCATGTATTTTGATCATAGCAACATCACAAACAAAGAATCCTGATAGAAAATGAGAAGGGGTGCTTCATAGGGTCATGTATTTTAATACAGTTTTTATTATCTATACTATACAACTACAAACTGTATGGCTAATCAAATTAGATAATATTCTACTTACTCCAAAGTGCCTCAAAATGACTTTTCTTATTGTAAGTTAATGGATAGCAACAATTATGTAAGAACTTCCCTAGAAAGACACAGGACAGCGTATTTTTTATAGCCCCTGTGAGTTGGAAACTCGCAGATTGCTTGGAAGCACTGTTGTTTAAATTTCTTTGCATCTTTGTGGTAAAGGAACTCAGTCAGCAGCTGTTAGCTGATAGACAGAGGTAGAGTTGACATTAACTTGCCATCAGATTCCAGTACCAGTACTCAGAAGACAGTCACAGCCAAAGGGAAAACATCGTCGTTGATCTTTCCTTCAACAAAGCAATGTGTTTAGTATCTGAGCAAAGTCATTATAAAGACAGATCATAGAATGACATTTTGCCATATTCTATATAAGGTATAGAGTTCAAACAGAGACTTGAAAACCCCATTTATCTCACCATGAGTTCCTCTGAATCATGTTCAAACACCCTTCAATAATCGAATGAATCATTAAAGGCAAGTCTTTAATGACTATATATCACAGATGTACAGCTAAATGCCTTCACTGCTAATGTATGTTTACATGAGACACATTGTTATTAATCAGCCAAGGAAAACCGGAAAAGTTCCATTTGTTTGTTTGGTTGGTTGTTTGGTTGGTTGGAATTATTCCAACTGAAAACATTTTCAATCTTATTCTTTAATCAATAGTTTGAATTAAAAACAATTGGCATTCTGAAAATAGTATAGATGCACTAGAAGTGGAGCTTCCCAGTCAGAACAAATGGACATCATCACCTAGACTAAGGCTGTATCAGGGGTGACGTAACCTAGGAAACTCTAAAAGGCAGAAGCTCTCTGTCTGGTCTCTTAGCTTCTCTGTGATTACTTTACAATATACAATGTAGCCAAGCTCTCTTGGACCAAGTCAAACTAATAAAATATTGATTAATCCTCCTGGGGTAGACTGCACATCTGGTCTTTTTTTTGTGTGTGTGTGTGTGGTATAAATCTTTCCTGCCATGGCATTTCAGATTATGTGAGGAGCACACAAAGCTTACTATTTTAAATCTTTATTTGCATATAAAAATATTTTTTATTTGCTTCTTTGATTTAAAAAGAAGTGTATTGGCTGAGTTCACAAGTAAAATAGCTGAATTTGGGGGTGATTTTGATAATCTGACCCTTTTTTCTCATACACAAATGATAGGAATATAAAAAGAAAGAAATTTCAAAACTTTCCTGTCAACTTCAAAGTGAGAAAGTCAACAAAACACTCCAGCTACTTGGTGGATAATTGTCAGTTTTATTATGAATTTCCCTGCCTGTAGTTCAATTACCGTTGGCTTGGTTCCCTCACAGGTGACTTCCAGATTTTAGGAGGAAAATTTCACTCATTTGAATTTAACTTTTCCTTCTCAGCGTTACAGTTTGGCCAACAGAAGAGTCCTGGGTTGTGCATGGTCTCATTTATTTATTTGAAAAGAGAGTGGAGACAACGTGATAGCCCATGTTGACTTCGTTGACTCAGCTGTAATGTCGGCCTCATCACTGTTCTATGCTATCTAATCTCTCTCTCTCTCTCTCTCTCTCTCTCTCTCTCTCTCTCTCTCTCTTTCTCTTTATCTCTCTCTCTCTCTCTCTCTCTCTCTCTCTCTCTCTCTCTCTCTTTCTCTCTCTCTCTCTCTTTAAGGCAGCATTATCTTTATTTGTTTTCTGGAGCACCAGAATGTGGACATTTTCCATCTTCCTGATTTTTGAAAGTGCATGTTTAGGGTAAATCTAGAGTAAACTCTATTTTAGTTTTGGTAATTCCATTTTTCATCACTGTGAGTCAACTAAGACCTTAGTCATTTCCCATGTATACAGTGAAAAGAGAAACAATTCTCAGGCCTACCTTGCTGTGAATGTTTCAATCTTACAGAGCCAAAGTCACTTATCTTTTCTTAGAAATTGTACTTCTCTAGATGTTCAATGTTTGCAAACTATTGTTCATCTAAAGAATCAAGTATAGACTACACAGATTCTCTCTCTCTCATAATTAAAAATTACTTTGGGAGTTAAAGTAGAATTGGACAGTTTTTATAAACATGTTTTCAGTTTTCTATAACACTATCATCTGCATAGAAGATATCTTTCTCCTTCTGTTTAGATTTCCTAAAGGATTTTATAATTCCATTGGAAATAAAATATTGACTTTTAATATATTTATCATCATCATAATAATAATCAATGGCTCAGCCAGAAGTATTAAGTAACTTCCACATAATATTTTGTGATTGTGAGCTATTCATGATATTTTTATAACTATAATAAAACAACTTATTTTTCTAGAGGTGTGAATTATAAATAAAAACAATTTACCAAACTACTTTAGCCAAAGATAATTTTAGAAACAGCTTCCATAATCACTCAGTCTCACAAAAGGACTGTGTTTTCTTGTCTGAGCCATATGAAGAAAATATGGCTTAAGAATTGAAGATGAACTACGAGGAAAAGACTGCTGTACAGCCAGGTAAAGACATAGCAAAGGCATCTGATGAGCATTTTTAAGTACCATGTTTCGTACATTGTAGCTTTCTTTCTAGTTTTGAGAAGGATGGACACAAGAGCTTTTGCTAATGGGACACAAAAGTTTTAATGTCTTTATTCACAGAACAATAAAATTCATTCTCTAAAGGGTGCTGAAAACTTGGCATGTATCAATGGCTTCACTCTACTAAAATGTAATGCTTTAATTATGGCTTATGTAATTAACACAATTGCAATCAGTGAGTTAACATGAAAGAAAAAAAGGAGAACTCTACCGGCATTGGTTATGACATGTCAGAAGCAGGCTGTACTGGCATTCTGGTGTCCTATTCTGCCATTGTCATGCCATGGCTGGAAGTGTGTCACCTAAACTGCATGAAATGTACTGCAACATCTGAAAACAATGGAGCCCTCTCCCGCTTAAGTCTGGATTAGTAATGTAATCTGCAAATCTATATGTAATAACTTTTATTGCCTGCTAAGTAAATATATGATATTGGCTCATAAAACTACTGTGCCGGATAGCACTGAGCATTTTTTAAATCTAATTAATGCCCTAGATATCTTAAGATAGGTTGAGAGACACTCTCTTGGTATAAGCATATAAAATGTGATTTGGCAATTAGAACTTATGAGAATCTAAGTTAGATCACTTAATGCAGGAAGTATTCTGTTACTCAATTATCATGATTTACCCAGACAGCAGAGAAATAACTAAATCTTTTACAACTCACTAGTCAATAGTATGACAAGTTTATAAATAGCTTCCATTAAATATGTTCATAACTTTAATAATGTGACTTTTCATTCTCTTTTCTTAAGAAAATCTGTGATAACAGAATCAATTCAATCTTAATTCCATAATACTTTATTTAAATATGACTGACTTTAGCAAATGAAGTATTTTTTGTAGAAAGAACATATGCAAATAAATGAACAGGAATGGCCCCAATTAAAAAAAAAAAAAAGTAAAATTCATTAATTGCTTCAAAAACAAGTAACTGAACAAAGGCTGAGAGCATGGGTGTGCAGCTGCAGGGAGCAGGCAGTCGCTGAGCTCTGTGGAGTCCAGTGATGGACAATGCTAGCACTGCACCAGCTCAAGCTGAATTCACGCAGTTGTTGTTTGTTTCTAAAGACAAACAATAAGTGCAGGGAACAACTTTAATTCTCGCAAAACTGAATCTGAGCTGCCATCTGTTCTGATTTCATTCTTTAAGAAGAAAATAAAGTCAAACTCAAAAAAATTCTCAATTCTAATATTATTAAAGCATTCATTAGGAAACTAGATAAAATTCTCAGAACTGTGTATGACTCGTTGACTCATAATGTGGCACCACCGTCACTGTCCAGCTCTTGCACAGGAGTTGGTGAATGGAGCAGGACTTGGGATTATGGGAATGTCACTCTTTTACCCCTGCTCAATCTGAGCAATGTTTTGTGCCACTTAAGGACTATAGCTAGAAACTCTGAACTTCGTGGTCTTTTTAAAGGCAGTTCTTTGGGCTATAACGTATAGGCATTAGATATGTTTTCTTTCTTTTAAAGTATCAAGTGATATTTACGAGGGTAAATAAATACCAGAATTTTTACTGCTTCTCCCTTGTTTTCTTCACAGAAAAGAAATTTGATATAAACACAACGTGCTATTACCCAATGAAATACTTGCTACCGAGCAACTAATTGACTTAAAATGGCTTAATTATAGGCCTGACTAGGTTTCTCCAGTCCATGTTTGTAGTGATTTTTTGGGTATGGTAAATATTATACTTCCTTGGGATTTATGATATTTGGAGTATTCTGCAACAGAAGAAAGTTTGCCTAAATTTAGGAAACTATACCTTTAGACATTACGCTTTTGAATTATTAAAATTTACATAATCTTTATATTTCAGTAAGGCTTCCAAATAGAAAATAATTAATTACAAAAAAGAGATAATTAATTGCTGTGATGGCTATCCATGGCTGTCAAACTGACCTTATTAAATATATAATTTTTTTGTGATTGTATGTAGGATGGCTATATCCTTAAGAGCAATTATGACTTGGTTATTATTTTCATTTGGAAATTAAGCATGGAATAAGGAGATATTATTTTGTGTCAAGTTGACAAGAAGTGAATTTGTAATGGCTGTTTTTGGTTCTCAACTGGATTGCATCTGAAATGAACTAAAACCCAAATGGCTGGGCACACCTGTGAGGGATTTTTTTTTTAATTAAATCATTTAAAGAGAGAAGAGCCACTTTTATTACAGATCTGTGAGTTGGGAAGATCCACCTTTAATCTGGACTATGCCTTCTGCTCTCAGCCTGTAGAGCAATATGGAAGAAGGAAGCTTGCCCCCACTTTGTCTGCTTGCTGTCACTCTCCCTAACACGTCCACACCTTCACTGCCATTAAAGACCACTTCTTGCAGACTGTGATGTATTCTGAAGGAAGACCAGTTCACACATCTAATATTATGTGTGGCCAGGACAACTCCTGACTTCTTGCACCTTCCATAGGTAGACAGCCATTATTGGCCTAGCTGGACTACAGCCTGTAGGCCATTCCAATAAATTCCTCCCTCTTTCTAGCCTTATTGAAATATAAAAATCAAGCACATTTTAATAATGAAAAAGCATAGACTCTAAAGCTATTTTTTCCTAAATTTGGGCAACGTTTTCTCTGCTGAGTTTTAAAGTGTTGCAGAATACTTACAAACATCACAAATCCCAAGGAAGTATAATACTTACTATACCCATAAAGTAAATGCAAACATGGACTGTGTATGTGTTTGTATATATGTGTATGTATATATATTCATATACATATTCATTCTGTAAATTCTGTTTCTATAGAGAACCCTGACTAATACAACAGCTTTATGCTTTATAAAATTTACCATTACAATAATTTTGTAAGTATTGATGCATAGATTTGTTACTTACTATTTCAGTTATCATAATTTATATTTCATTCATACATGAAAATATAAATAAAGGCCTAAAACCTCCTAATGAATGCCAGAAATTTGTTAATCAAAGAATAGAAAACTCCCAGAATGGGTAAAGAAGTCTATGAGGAAACATTTAGGAAAAAAGTTCTGAATGGCAATAATTTATCTACTCTTTATTATCATAAAAAAGATAGCATCCTGTAAAAGGCATAATTAGAAAATAATCTTTTATTTTGTATTAGTATAAAATAGTGATGCATATTTAGACATGCCATAAACATATTTATGGCATGTTGAACAGTATAGTGTAACTTGCATTTCTTTCATCATCTCAGTGTCTGAACATTGAGTTCCGCACTTCTAGTTTTTAATATAATATGTAATAAACTTCTTTTAGAATATTGATGTTGTGAAAGCTTCTGGCCCAGACTTTCCCAGCCAGGACCAAAGGTTTATTCTCACTCTTGGCCCCACTTTGCCTCAAATAATCACACACAGGCTTATGTTATTTTTATGCTGATTGACCTAGGGCCCAGGCATATAGCTTGCTAACTCCTTCATCTGAACTCAGGCCATCTTGTTCAGCCTCACAGCTCGGTACCTTTTCTCAGAGCAGCATTTCCTATGCATCTCCTGGCAGCTCTGTTGACTCTGGCATCTATGCCTGGCTTTTGTCTCTGCTCTGAGATGTTCCCAAGTTTTCTTAGCCTGGTAGCCCTGCCCACACTTCCTGTTTGCCTTTGGCCAATCAGCTTTTATCAAACCCATAGGCGGGACAAATATTTACATTACCAGCATAATCTCACTACTTATTGATAATCCTATAATCTTTGTGATATGACATTTTGTTAATGAATTATAATGTAGACAACTTTTAATTAGCTATTATTTTATGCTGCAATGAGTGAAATACTCTTAAGTTTCTTAACCCACTATGACTGTCTTTGTAATCTTATTATTCACATTTTCTACATATGGAAACTATAAAATAGAGAGGTTAAGCTGTCTGCTCAACTTCATACAACAGTTATTTAAACTAGTCCACGTTAAATTAGTCCAAGAATAGTGAAGTGGACGATGACTTCACAAAACTTTAGTTTTCAATTGGTATTAAGGTCATAAATAGATTAAAGCCCACACTCAAGCTAATTTTCCAGCTGAGTTGTAACTCAGTGTGGAGCTTTTGTCTAAGTGATTGTCTGCAATAGTAAAGAATCCCTGAGAAATGAAAGGCTAGTTTTTAGAATGACTCCAATAGCAAGCAGCCTTCTGTTGGGGAAGGGGCTCAGTAATTTGTTACTAAATTTTTACGTTTTGCTTTAAGCAACAGTATGTAATAAATGTATTCAAGAAGAAATGGTGTGTATTTGTCATGGTTTATTATTATTTTTTGTTTGTTTGTTCATTTTGTTTGAGACAGGGGTTCTCTGTGTAGCCCTGGCTGTCCTGGAACTCACTATGTAGACCTGAATAACCTCAGGAGCCTGCCTGCCTCCACCTTCCAGATGCTGGGATTAAAGGTGTGTGTATTAATGAGTATGCTGTTTATACTTCAGCAGAAATGACTTCATTGTTTTCTTTGCTTAAAATAAAGAGCCACATTGTTCTCAGCATGCTCTGATCTTTGGCTCATTTAACTAGGTGACATGTTCTGAGTGTTTACATCAACCTAATATTTGCATATGTTGACATAATCAACATGAAAGTCTATTAAGTTAGAACCTTTGTGACACGATTAAGCCATTGGACCAGAGCCCCATGAGCACAGTTTATGTCATCATAAAGGAGCCCACAGATGCCTGTTCCTTCTCTTTGTGATGAAACAGCTTAAGGCATCATATGATGTGGGTTACAGTCCTCTCAAGTCATTAGCTTTTCCTGTGCTTTACCTTGAACTTATCCACCTCCATATCAATAAAAAGCAAATTTGTTTTCTTTTAAAGCTACCCAGTCTGTGGTACTTTGTGACAGTATTTAGACTAGACAAGGATCATTTCTTGCTTTGGATTTATATTTTGGCAAAGTTACATACCAAGTTGAAATTAATGGTAAGAATAAAACCACAGAGAGGCTTTAAGAACTTACATAAACTAAGTCCACACACACACACACACACACAAAATACCATAAAATTAGAGCAATTGCTGAAATGTTGAGCCCAGATCTGCCATTAACAGCATGACAGAAAATTTGACCATTTTTTTTAAAACATAAATTACTTGACTTTTGTTTGTTTTTCCTTTTCCTTTGCAGTGCTAGGTTTTCAACCCACAACCTAGGCAAGCACTTTACCACTGAGCTATTTTCTCAGTTAGGCATTCTCACTTTTATATAAGGAAATTATATCACAATATCACTGTTAGCCAGAAATTGGGCTCTGCCTGCTGCAGCATTTCAGTGAGCTCTCTAAGTATTATGCTTTCAGTGATAACTACCTGGATACTGAGGAACTAAACTTGGCTGTGTTCTGCCAGTACATAGTGAAACTGGCCACCCAGCCCACCACTGTATATCATGATTCTGCAGCCATTACAGAGACAGCCCAAGCAAAGGCTGTCTGCACAGCACCAAAATACCTCAGGACAGTGGCAGTCATCAGGAAGCATTTCAGGTGCCTGGATGTATGTGTAGCTTTGCTTTCTGTATTCATACAGCTAGCCAGTCATCTCTGGAAACCCCCATAGCCACCATGTTCTACCTGTGACACAGCTGCCTACCCTGAGAAGAGGAAGAAGCAAAGAACAAAGGGCCACGAAGTCCCTCTCAGCTACTATAGGGTCAGTCCTCATTCCACTGGGAAATGGGTGGGAAGGACACTGGAGTTCAAGCAAAGTCCAGCTGCTCTTTGGATTTCTAAAATATTGTGTGTGTGTATGTGTGTGTGTGTGTGTGTGTGTGTGTGTGTGTAAGAGAGACAGAGACAACGTATACAGATTTATGTTAGAGAAGGAATAGTTTGAGGCAAAATTGTTTTTCGAAGAGTTTGATGATAGAAGATAAGACCTAAGTGAAATGTATAAGTGAGATAGTTCTAAATATAATAAGGGAAATACCACAGTTCCCTCAAAACAAGAAAGACAGGAAAATGAGGGAAAGGGCAAAGGATTGCTTGATTACAACTTAGGCTCTCCCCTGGGACCAAAGCAGCCACTGAAATGAGAAAATCTTGAATATGTAGATTAGCTTAGAATCATAAAGAAGCTGAGTTCCAAATCCTGGTGTCCTGGAGAAATCAGACACCACCTGGAAGTTCTCTGCAGCATGGTGAGAGAGAAAGCACAGAACAGTAAGATCCTGACATTTACCGAAACTATGTGGAAAGCTTTGAAGTCTACCACCAAAGTTAGAACTCAAGCCAAACACAGAACTAGAAAGCCCGGCATGACGTCTGGCTTAGCATCCTAACATGTGAGAGTTCTGTCCCCCTCCTGCTGCAGACTCTTCACATCTTTCTTATCCACTTTCCAACATCCAGATCTCCCCATCAAATACAAGTGTGTGTGCAGTTAAGCTTCTGCTCCCAAACAGCATTATTGTTCATCTCTAGCCATTGGGCGCCTCTGCATTACTAGCCTCCACATATATTCTCATCCAAAAACTTGTTGGTTTCTTTTTTTTGTTTCTGTTTCTTGGTCTTCTTCCACATGGAAATAGAAAACAATGACCCAGCTTAAATTTTATCTTTTCAGTGATGCTTTTATTTATATGTTTGTTTGTTTGTTTGTTTGTTTATGGTGTGGTGGGAGAGTATCCTGTATCTCAGGCTGGCCTTGAACTCTCTAAAGAGCTGAAGATGATCTTGAACTTTTGAAGTCTGCTCCCCCTGCCTCCACATCCTAGTTAAAATAATTAAAGCCTAAAAGTCTTCATTTGCATTTTCCCCCCAAATTTTCTGTATTTCACACTTTCAAATGTTCCTTATTTTTGGTATTAAGTTTTTTTCTTCTCTATGAGCCTTAAGAGAAAATGAGGCACATGTATTTTTTTAATTGTATTACCAATTTTTAGCAGGGTGCCAGAAATGTGATAGACAAAGAAGAAGTACTGGATGACTGGTTTGTATGAATGATAAATTATTTCAGATTCTAGGAAAGGTCTAAAATACTCCCCACAGGTTCAAAGATAAGCTGTGACAGCATCATTCATCACTCACAAAGCAGTCAAGTTCTTTAAAAGATAAAAGCATTAATTATGTTATTAGTAGATATCAGTGACCTAAACATAGTTGTCACTTTCTATCTCTTAGCATATAAAAAAATTTATTAGTCTAGTCATTATCCAAAATGAATCCAAATGTTGCATTACTGACCACCCATTTTCTGATTATTTACTCTAGATCACAGGACTTCATTGTTTTTCTGTTTGAAAAATTTCAGAAGCCTCAAAACTTGACTATCTGCTCTCTCATGGTCCATTTTAGTTCAACAGCATCAAAGATAACTTTGAAATGTGAGTCAGAGACTAGGGAAGATGTCTCAGTTTATAAAGCACCGCCCATGTGAACATGCAGAGTGCGTATGGTTCTAGTGTTTGAGAGTGACTGAGAGAGGTGGGAAGGAGAAGGGTGTTTGAACAAAGAGATACATGGATAAAAACTGAGACTTTATTCATAACAAAAAAAAGAAGTGAATCCCAGCAGATTAGTGAATCTCACTTGTGATCCCTGCTCTGGGTATAACAAATAGGTGGATCCTAGGAGTTTGCTGGACCACCTACATAGCTGAATCAGTCTTGGTGAGGAACTTTCTTCAGCTTCTGAGGAATAAGAATGATTCCACCCGCAAATATTTGAAACTACACACACAAAGAAATGTGAATCCATTCTCAGAAGATTCACAGTAAAACTCCTGGAGAGAACAATAAGCCAAAAGTTGTGTCGTGATTTACAGTGCCCAGTGATCAGTCACATCTGATTCTGCTTACCCTTCTGTTCTCATAACACTCAACCATTCAATTTGTGCAATTATTTAACAAATGTCTCTAAGTGTGGTACATGTTAGATACACTTCTAGTTATGGGAAAGGCAGAATCCCGTTCTTCATTATTCTGCTTTAATTGTCAGAAAAAGCTACTTCAAGGGTCTTCACACTGTCTTCTAATTCCCAGATGCCCTCAGAGCTCTATCTGTGAATACTACAGTAGACAAGTCATCAGGGAGAATTACATTCAGAACTTAAGGAACTCAGTTTGTGAGGTTCTATTTTATTATTATTATGTGTATCTCTCTCTCTCTCTCTCTCTCTCTCTCTATCTATCTATCTATCTCTATCTATCTATCTCACTCTCTCTCTCTCTCTCTCTCTCTCTCTCTCTCTCTCTCTCTCTCTGTGTGTGTGTGTGTGTGTGTGTGTGTGTGTGTGTGTGTGTGTGTAAATTAAGGTGACTTCAGAGGCCAGAAAATGTCAGATTCCCTGACAGCAGGAATCACAGGCTAGTGTGAGCTGCCAGACAAGGGTGCTGGGACCAGAACTCAAGTCCTCTGTAAGATGACACATGTTCTTAACCATTGAGCTCTCTTTCCAGGCCAATGGACACATCTCTACTCATCTTACTTTGATTTTCCAAAGCCTGTACACAGTTTTGAGTTCTAATTCCCACCTCCCTAAATATCAGTACTTTCTCAAACACCTATAATAATCCATCTTCAACTGCACTTAAGCAGAATATGAGATTAAATCAAAAATGAGAAAAAAATCTTAAGAAACTTCCAAAAATAAAATACTGAAAAAAAATTACTATCTGTAGGCCCCCATGTCAAGGCAATTTGCTCTATACTCTGGTACAGAGAGGAAACTCTATTTTTTTCTTCATGAAAACTTTCACAATTAGAGCAATATATTCATATAGTGATTATTTAATGTTCATTTTTGGCACTAAACCCATTATCTGCTGATTTATCTTGTTCTCAGATATGGAGAAAGATGGAGAAAACCTAATTTAGTATTTGTTTGTCACTGAGATAAAATATATTTGCAATCCTAAGACACACACACACACACACACATCTTGCACTGTATAATCATGATATTGTATATGTGACACTCTGATAGCAAGAATAGCTAACTGAGGATCCTAAGTTACTAACAATATGCAAACAAAAAAATTAGTTATCAGCTGTGCTTAATCCCATACCAGCATAGTCTTTTCTACAGATACTGTATAGACAATCACTTATTTAAGAGTTACATAATTGTGTTGTCTACTGATCTAATGATTATTTCTTAATTATACTCCAGTTTAATCAGAAGATACAGTGTATTTTTTTTAAACTCACAGCAAAATTCAGAAAATAAAAGTGAGACTGAATGTTGAGAAGTAGTCAAGGTTCACATGAAGACCAAACTTCTTTTCTTCTTTTTTCTTCTTCTTCTTTTGTCATGAAAAGTGTTTCTTTAATTTACTTGTAGCAGCATTAAATGTTCTTTAGCAAATCACGAGAATCAAGAACAATATGCTGAGTCACAAACTAAGTAAGTAGATCTCGTGCTGTGTGTCCTTCTGCTGGCAATAGTTATTATTGCTAGATTCTGAGATATGTTTTGCACCTAATTATTAATAAAAATACTTGCAATGCTATTATAAGTTTAAAATGGTAGATAAAGATAATTTTGTCACATTATTTTGTGTTTTTAATTTAATGTTTTACATCCAAATACAGAACTGAATAATGTGAGAAGTGATGCACAAATGGTAATATGTATGCTTTGAAATAGATTTATGTGTGTTTGAAATATGCTTTTCCTCTCATATTTAAATTAAAATACAAAGATACTAAATGGAAATATTATACCAATATGTTTCTTCATAACAAGGTATGTATTCAACATATTTTTATACTTTTATTCTTCCCTCAATGAAAGCCTAAGAAATTTATTAATAAAGTTCTCTTTTTAATCACAAGTTTATCCTTTATTATAAAAATATTAACTAAGCCAAGTCAATGAAGGGATAAATTCTCATATTTCCAATATCAAATTCTTCTTCTACATCTTCCTTTATAAACTGTCATCTTAACTGTAGAGAGATCGTCTCCCACTGAAGCTTATTCATCAACTAATCTGCCCAATGGGCTCCAGAAAGCTCCTATCTTTGCTTACCAGTGTTGGGATGACAGAACCATGCTGCTGTGTTCAACAATTTACAGAGATGTTGAGAGTCTGAACATAGGTCCTTGTTCATGCCCAGCAAGCACTTTATCCACTGGACTACCATCCAGGTGCCCAAATTCTTCCTTTATTCATAGATGACTGACAAAATGTGGTTACATTGTTTTCCTTATGAGCAACAAAAATATACTCAGAAAATATAATGTTTACACTTAGACTCACAAATGGTTTCTAGATTTATCTTTGACCTTCCTCAAACTTTTGGCAAATATATTATGCTGTTAGATTATTAGCACTTTCTCAGAATAGCCACAGCTATTTTTCAACAACATGATACCCTAATATATGTATATATAAATATAAATACAGATATATGAGTAAAATGATTATAATTCTATACTTAAATAGGTAATGAAGTTAGAGACTTCAAGTTTGACTTCTAATACAAAACTGTCATCATAAATGTGAAATGAAGAAAATTATGCATTTAATATTTATTTTATTTGAATTAACACCACTTTATTTCTTTACCATCAAACCATAAGAAAGCAATTTTAACATCCTGAGTGTAGTGATTAACAGCACTTGCTGCTCTTACAGAGGACCCAGATTCAGTTCCCACCACTTACATCTGTAGTCTCTCATCTGCCTGTAAGTATGCATCAAGGGGATCTAATATCCTCTTCAGATTCTGTGTGGAACTATATGCATATGGTGCTTATTTAGACAGTACACACATATACACATAGACAGAATATTTTTTGCAGAATTATATACAACTGAAGTAAGTTTTTAATGACTTTAGGTAATAATTCAAATTTTAAAATGACAGAGCTGACTGCCACTTCATGAATACAATTTTTTATATACTGAAATGACTATTCAGCTTTTTAAAGTTTGCCTTAAATTTTCTTTGAAAGTGGAGTAAAAAGAAATATCACTGAAAAGTCAATTTCTATATTAAATGTTATACTAAAATGAACTATATTTCTCAAAAGAAATATTCCTTAAATGTGAGTTTTCATAAAATATAACTCACTTTTATATGTAACTGTCTTTCTCTCAATATGTTGAGATAATCCTATAATACAGCCATGTATTATACACAAAGATGAGGGCATCTTGATGCATTGTCAATAAAAGAAACATGCATCTTTCAACATTTACTCATCAATCAGATGCCAGTGGGATGATAATGTTTCATTAGAGGTGGGGAACTTGTTAGAGAAATGGCTTATTCTCATGGACTGTAAGCCTATTAATGCTGTAAATTTATCTTCACATGTGTCATGTGGGATGCATTATCAGCCATTAGATAAAGGTATAAGCTCAGCATTAATGGGCCATTGTTGATATGTTTTACCACAATATCCTCCCAGTCATGTGCACTGTACAGAGCTCTTTCATCTAAGTGGTAGACTGCTTTCAATGGTACACAATTAAGAAATATGCTATCCTGTCAAGAGTCATGCAGTGGAACCCATGGGTACTACTGGAACTATGGAACATGGCTAAGTGACTGGCAAAGCCACAGCTGAGTGAGTCTTAGAAAAGCCAAGCCTTGAGCTATACTATTATTGAGCATGGCTCTGACTGTTGCCACATCCCTCATAATCTATGGGTTGTATGAAAACTCCCATGGGGTTTTTAGCCCCTCCATGGGCAGTGTCACTGGTATTTACAATAATAGTGATTGGCTTCTTCCAAGCATTGCTGGTTGAGCAGATTAATGACGTAACCATCAACCTTAGAGAGAATTTAGACATGTGGAATTGATACTAAGTAAGGTTAAGATGTTTTTGATAATGACTTTGAGGCAAAAAATCTTGGAGAAGACTTTAAAGTTCAGAAAGGCACAATGGAGGAAACTCACTGAGGCTAGGGAACAAAACCATAGCAGCCTGCCTATTGCTGGCTGCCATATTTTTCTGGGATAAGTTGGTGATCAAAAGTGATGATCGTGGTGGGAATGTTGGTCTGTATTGCTGTGAAAATCATTCTGTAAATAAAGGAACTGCTTTGGCCTGTGTCAAGCACTGTAGGAGAAGTAGGCAGGGAAATTGAGGTTCAGGTAGGAGGAGGGCAGAGTCAGACAGACTGGATCTAGCCTCCAAAGAAGAAACATGTAAAGGACCCAGGTGAGCCATGGGTACAACCATGTGGCCAGATAGATTAATGAAAATTGGTTCAATTAAGATGAAAGAGTTACCTTGCAACGTGCCTGAGACATAGGCCAAACAGGATGAAATTAATGTAAGCATCTGAGTCATTTTGGGGAGAGGGGAAGCAACTACAAGTGCGAGTGGATGGGACCTCTGGCTCAGCCAGGGTTAGAAACCTTGTACAACAGGTGATTAATTCTATGTACCCTTTAATGTCCTCAATTTCTTGATATAAAAAAACTGTTTAAGCATGGCTACACACCCCAAAAACTGAAAGCAGAACTCACTGCTAGTTTTTCATGTATAAAAGTTTAGGATTTTTATTCTTTAAGAATTGTATATAAAGTTATCTTTTAAGACAAAAAATAAAATCATTGGTCTTTTCCTTGTAACTGTGAAATGCAGCCTACCAATAAAAGAACTGACTGAGAAAAATACCTTGCTTGCTTACATGCTGTTGATCTCTAACAAGTTGCTTGGACATTATAGTTTGTTTCTTCACCTGTAAAATGTTTAATTATATAAGGGATATGAAAAACATGATTTTTTAAAATATAGATTTACTGTAATCATTCATTTAAAATAGAATGTTACTACATTGTAAATTTTATAATGCTTAACAGATTCTGCTGGGGTATATAAACTATAAAAAAAATTAAGAATATACAGAAGTGACACACATGAATAGAGGTAAAAAGAAAAAAATATGACGGAGGTAATAGATAATAGAAAGACCCTAAAGGTGTGTGTGTGTGTGTGTGTGTGTGTGTGTGTGTGTGTGTGTGTGTGTATTCCCGTTTTTTGGCTGCCCCCCAAAGAATTAAGTTATAGTGGCTTTGATAGAAAAGTCAAATTGAGCAATTAGTCGGCCAACTCTGTGGTTCGCCCTTAATTCCTGAGCTGCTGAAGACTGGTTCTCACAGCAGGACTATCCTGATACATTAAAGCATAAACCAAATGCAATATATTGTCATCTATTTCAAGTATAATTTTAAGAGTAGGGGAATACATACATCAAAGAAGTTACTTCTCACTTATTCATACAGCTTAAGAAACCAATCTTTATACTATATACAGGAGACATCTCTTTCAGCTCTCTATATCTATAGATACGGTGACAACTCCAAAGGGAAGCTTATTTCTACAGTGTGTTAGTACTTCAGTTGGACAGCACTAGACATATCTTTAAGTATTACTTTTGGGAATCTATAAAATAGAAATAAATATATGTGTCTAATAATGTGCATGAGAATTATTTAAAGAGTTTTATAAGAAAAAAGTGTTGTGTAAATATTAACATTGTTACAAATACATAATTAAACAATCAGCCTACCAAAGGATGAAAAGGCCATAAAATTAACATTTTTGGCACATTGATCAATGACAGCTTGTTTTCTTCTTCATTTGTTTATGAAGATACTGAAGGGAATGATAAACTACATAAAAATACTTAAACTCTCTAATAGTCCTTATTAACTTCATTAAAAGCCATATTTAATATTTCAACAACAACAAAAATGATAGATGTACCAGTTACATTTTATGTCAACTTGACACAAATTAGAGACACCTGATACAAGGTGAAAAAATAAAATGCCTCTATAGGATCTGGCTGTCTGAATGCCTGAGGGGTATTTTCTTAATTAGTGATAAATGTGGGAGGGCACAGCCCTCTGTGGGCAACCCAGCTTCTGGGCTTGTGATCTTAAGGTTTGTTCTGTTTTTTTTTTATTAAGAAATCAAATAAGAAATATAAAGCACGCCAGGAAGCAGCACTCCTCCATAGTTTCTGCATTAGCCCCTGTCACCAGGTTCCTGCCTTGTTTTGAATTCCTGTCCTGACTTCCTTCAATAATAAATTAATAATGATAATGATACATAAGCATAGCCAAACACACCTTTCCCTCCCTAGTTAGCTTTGGTTGTTGTGTCTCATCCCAGCAATAGTAACCCTAAATAAGACCACAATGGATTATTTAAAAAAATCATAATCTTCCACATTAAACAAAGTAACTTAGTAGTGTTTATAGTCTGTGGGTTTTCCTACCTTTCTGAATGTCATGAGTTCACATATGAAAAAATAAGACATGCTGATGTGACATTGGCCACATCTACACACCTACAGCTCAAGTTCCTGGAAGCACAACTAGGAGAGTTTAAAACTCAAGACTAGCTTGTGCTTGCTCCATAGTAAGTTCTAAGCTGATCTGAGATACAGAATAAAATCATGGCTTTAAACGGGTGGTGGGATTCATAATGTGCTTAACAGTAGAACTGTTTTAGTTATTTACGTTTTTAAAATATCTTTACATCTTGAATGAGAAATATATTCTCATTACCTACTGCATGTGGCTTGGGTAATTGCAAGAAAAGAGATCAAAAGTGTCTATTGTGTCTCATGTTTCAAATTTCAGTAGCAAGGACCAAATAAAAGAAATGCCATTGCCTTGTACACACTTTGAAAATGGTAAATAACAACTATCTGTGGATTTGTAGCTCATCATCTTATTCATTTTCATGTTATACCTGTCAAACTGTACATGTAAAGAATCTGGGTCTCAGTAAAGTTAGCTTCACAGTTTCAAGCCCAGAGCCAGAACTTGGAAATAGATTTTCCAACTCAAATTTGATATCCTGAACACTACTCTGAAGTTGATTTGGTTGAAATTGGCAATTTATACTTTTTCTCATCACAAGAATACAGTGATTATTATAAGTGGCATATTTGTCTATAGCAGATATGGTAATATGTAACATTGTAGAAACAAAGGGCTTATTTCCTACTTCTACACCTGTGTTGTAATTAGCATAGTTCTTTGTATGAAATAAAAATAACTATCCTAGAGTGATAATTAAAATCCTTTTGAAAAATTTTAATTCAGTTTTCTTTGCATTTCAACATACAGTGCAGCCACTAATATTGCACTTTGGTGTTATTATTAAGTATTGCAGACTCCTGGAACTTGTAAGAAATTATATTTTTCACTATAATAATTGTGTGGAAATAAATCATAATTAATTGGCAAGATATTTCTAATATTTTTGTTATTATACTCAGCTTAAATATATTCTTCATTAAGAATATCTAAGATCAAAATGTAAACCTCTGCTTTGCCAAAAATTCAATATTTCTTGTGGTGGAAATGCTCTCTGCATGCTGTAAATAAAGGACTGTTTTGGCCTATGCACAGCACTGTAGAAGTGGGTGAAGAATCAGAGGACAGGCAGATAGGAGAAGGGTGGAGTTAGTCAATCTCCATCTGTCCCCTGAAGAAGCATGTAACAAAAACAGGTGAGTTACGGGCCGAATCACATGGCTGACAGATTGATGGAAATGGGTTGAATTAAGATGAAAGTGATAGCTAATAATGTGCTTAAGACATGGACTAAACAGTATAAAGTATATAAGTGTCTAATTCATTTCTTTGGGGGATAAATCCCACTGTGCAGACCAGGGTCCAAACCTCCAGGCTCAAATGGGCCCAGAAAACTTTCTACAACAATTTCCCCCCTGAGGAAACTATCTTCTGTAGTCTTAAGTCCCTTAGTTGGGAAATAAGGTAAAATCACATATCATCAATGCATTAGTGTTAATTGTAAATAAAATTAATATTAACAAGCAGTGAAATGAGTAAATACTTAAATAACCTAAAACAGTATTTTATCCATTCAAATGACTTAAATCTTCTTATGGTTATTTAGTAAATTAAGCAAAAAAAATGCAAAAATCAAAAGACAAATACCTGAGAGAGAAAGAGAGTATATGCACATTTGTGTCCAATGCTAATCAAGTAGTTGCAAAGGAAAAAAAGAATTCCTGGAATTAAAAGTCTTTGAAATTTACTGTTATTTGAGTGTTGTTATTGTATCTACAAATAAACTTGCATATGAAAGGTAAGACTTTTGAAACATAATTTGGGAAATTTCCATACTGTAAGGGATAAATTAGCTCCATGGCAAGTTAAATAGTTCACTATGAAGTTATCTTCTTCAATAATTAATCTAAAATTTAGAACATTTATGATTTTATGATAGACTATAAACAATGTATAGTAGATATCGGCTTTTGCTAAATTCAATTATCATATATACAATTAGAATGTCAGGACTGCAGAGAAAATTATCTAATGCACACAAAGGAAATGTTAAATATCTAAAGTAAATAAAAGAATATTGTGGTGAATGGTGAAATGAGAGGCGGTTTTCACTTGTGCTAATTTGTAAAATTTGCAAATTTTAGTTCTTCCTTTTGTAGCCGTGCTCTTTCCACTGCTGAATGTCAGTACATGGTTCACTTTTGTTGCAGAGGACTCTTTCTTTGCTACCTAAGGTTTTAAAAATAGAATTCTGACCAAGAGAGAATATTAAAGCTCAGAGATGCTAATTAACCCTTCTAGGACACAAAGCTTACTTGTTCCAGGCTGACCAATCCAACTCTGATGTTGTAGGTTCTTGGACCTTGTCACTTAGGATTACCTTGTTCTTTTACCAGAATTTCTAATTACCCTGCCAGTAGGGAAGCATGTGTATTTGTCCTATAAAGAGATAAATATAAATCTGTAAAGAAGAAAGTCAGCCCCTTTTCTCAACCATGTTCAACTCTGGGATTCTGTTCATCTAATGTAATATCATCCGATCTGCTAAGGAAATGACAATGATTTAAAGTTTACATAGCATGAACTTAAAGATTGTGTCAGCAAAAACTGATATTTAAGTTATATTTCCAAGATCTTCACAGTTGGAAGCAACATTGTGGAGAAGAGAATTCTGGGAGAGTTCATGTATGAAAGCTGACAATGTACCTGCCTGTGTGTGAAGACAATCAGAAGGGACACCCAGCACACTACCCCAAAATGCTCAGTGTTTTCAAGAAATTTCCCTTCTCTAAACTATTGTAATAAAATAATATTGGCATATGGAAATTCACTGCTGTCACTTACTTTAGTGTTCTCTTGCTAAAAGGGATTTTATATTGAAATAATATTGGAAAATAGAGGTTCAATAAAGAGTTAAACAGGTGTTTAGTTGTATTTGTTATGCTTGGGCTTGATCTAATCACAGGGCCTCACAGAGTTTTTAATATGGAAAGGCATGCAAGAAAGCTACAACAGAAAAGTGTTTAACTAAGGCCATTTCAGAGCTCCTCATATGACAAAAATCCATCTCATCTTTCCTTTCTTCTCCCTACTAGCCTTTTTGTATTCTTCCCCCTTTTATCTCCTCCCTGCTCTTCTTCAATAAAGCGTAGATGGGGGATTTGCAGAGGCTGAGAACATTCTTGCACAGGTACCTGATTTCCACTTTGGAAAAAGTGGTAGGCATCATTGAGGCTTATTTTGATAAATAAATTGATACAATAATCAGAACATAAAAGACTCTGCTACTTAGTTAGGGTTTTTATTGCTGTGAAGAGAAACCATGGCCACAGCAATTCTTATAAAGAAAAACATTTAATTGGGTTGCTTACAGTTCAGAGGTTCAGTCATTATGGTCATGGTGGGACATGGCAACATGCAGGCAGAAATGATGCTGGAGAAGGAGCAGAGAGTTCTATATCTTGACCCACATGTAACCGGAAGTGAAATGGGATATTCTGTATGGCTTGAGCATATATATGACCTCAAAGCCTGCCTCCATAGTGACGTACTTCCTCCGACAAAGTCACAGCTCCCATTAGTACCACTTCCTTTAGGGGCCAATTTCTTGCAAACTACCACAGGTATTAATAACACAAATGGGCAATAATTACTTTTACTAGTTCTTTTCACAAAGTCAGAAATATATCTAATACAGTCCAGCCCTAAATGTATCTAATGAGTAGCAAATGGAAAGTGTTATAAAACAAAACTTTTAGTCTTCAACTGAAAGATTGTACATACAATGCATTTGAAAACAAAAACATTATAGTAAGTCCTACGGTAAGGCTGAGTTTGAAACAGCCGACAGTAAAACCAATTTGAACACATAAATATCAAGTCATGTTGAGATGGTTGTTGCTTTTAACTCTTTTGAAATTCAATAGTAGTTTTCTTTTTGTTCTGTAAACTATTGAAAAGCTAGTTTAAAACATCATCTGTTTTATATTGTTTTATTAGATATTATTATCAGAAAGTATTTTGTGAAATATGTTTAAAAGCTTTAACTGGAAAAAAATGTACTCCTCTGCTTCTCCAACTTAGATATTTGTGTGCCCAGGGGAGGTTCACTCTCTTGGAGACAGGGTTCAGCCAAGGCTTGATACTGAAACACCAGGAGAATTCTTAAAAGCATGCCAATATTGACTCAGAGTTTCCAAGGGGTGGGTGGAACGCTTAATCAGTGTATTTTAATTCCCAAGACAGTTATGATGTAAAATCATGACTGAGGTCCAGTGCAGTAAGACTAAACTGTTTCTCCAGTACTGAAATTATAAAGCTAAACTTTAAATACCAAAAAAACCCTAAAACCACAAGAATTACAAAGTTTAGGGAAAATCCAACTTTATGAAATAATCTATAAATCACATATTGTTGCTTATACATTGTTAGCTAACTGTATGAAATGGAGAAAATAGCAAATAAAACTACTTTTTGTTTATGATAAAAAGTAAAAAAAAAAAAGACAGCTCCTGGGAAACATTAATAAAATTTGATTTAGAAACACCGCCCCATTATATTTACCATTTAATGAAATTTTGTATGTTCTTTTCATATTAACATTAAAGGTATAGCATTTGGAACATTGTATTTACTTAGTTATCTAAAGATTAAGGATTAAATTAAAATGTTAAGGTGATGAAATAATACTGTATGTACTTCTACTTCAATTATTAGTGACTAACATACTTTGTACTTCAGCCCATAATCACTTGTATACATAAAATGATATATTTGTGCATCTATTCATTTACTCATTGATTTCCTGTTCGATCATATCTGTAGGGATGCTCCTATTCATGCATTGTTTCTCCTTTAATCTTCAGAACATTCTTAGGAGGTCTTATTACCTACATTTTGCAGGTAAGAAAACTGTCTATAGCTATCAAGTTACTAAGTCAGACATATTAGCAACACAATATATTTTTGATGAACATGCATACAAACAGAGCAAATAGCATTTTTATACACAGAGTTTAAGTCTCTACTCTGCTAATTTTTCTACCTATACAGCAGGAAAACAGAATTCAGACATCTTTCATGTAGTACCTTGCTTGTTAAACAAAATATAAATTTTGAAATACAGCTTACAAATCCTCCTAGTGAAATATGGAATTTACAGATTTTCAGATATGTGTAGTATCCTCTATCCCGCATGAAGGAAACTTCTCTTTGCAACAGAGGAATACCATTGCAGAAAATCACAAGCCATCAAAATGCAGAGTTTTAGGGCCCAGCTCCAATGGACTGAGCTACAAAACAACCCCTTACCTAAGGGTCAGGAGACAGTGTGATAGAGGAGGATGAGAGGCACAAGGAGCTTTCTGTGAAACTGTGTTTCGTAATAATGCCAGAAGCTACACTCATTAAGTCTCACCATCATTACTGCCCAAGCATGAGCTGAACAAGACCAATAGTGGACATTCCAAAATGGATGGGGGTAAAGCAGAGAGGCTTCAACCCTATACAAAGAACCACGGGCAACCAAGGAATGCCAAGAGTGGAAGAAATAATATTCTGCAGGGAAAAGCACACCTAATGGTTACCCAGTATCAAATGGTCACCCCTAAAAATATATATGCAAGTAACATTATACAGACAGAACATTATATGCATATACATGTATAACATATACATATATATTATAACTTTTTAGTGAGTCAAACATTTTATCATGCAGAAAGGAACACATTGTTATTTAATCCCTACAATGGAGGTGATAACTTTTTGTTTTGTGGACAAATTGTATTAAGTATGTCAAGTATGTTCAGTAAAATTCTCTTAACATCAGAGCACAAGATAATCATTGTCTTATGCATGTAAACAACAATTAATTTTTTAAAAGGTCATAAATTTGAAAAAGAGAAAGAAGGGTATATGGTATGGCTTGCAAGGAAGAAAGAGAAAGATAAAGTGGTGTAATTATATTATAGACTCAAAAATAAAATACATATATTTTTAAAACTTTCCTGGGCCAGGTAATGGCTCAGACAATAGAGTGTCTATTACATGCTTGATAACTCAAGTTTGATCTTGGGAATCCTAGTGGTAAACGGAAGAAGAAAACCCTTTCATAAGTTTCCTCTGATCTCCACATAGGAGCTGGGGCTCACACATGCATTCACCTAAAAATAAATTTAAAATAAAAAACCTCAATTAATCATATGATCAAACAGATATGGAAACCACTGAATCTCATTGTTCCTGCTTAAGAATGCAAGCATGTGGGGGATAGTGTACAGCATCGAAATGGCAGACAAAAGCTCTTCATGAGAAGAGCTCACATTGTCCATCCCAGTGGGACAGTGGTACAATTTAAAATAAAAAATGATAGCATGCCTTGTGTTCTGCTATTAGACAGAATTTTGCTAAGCTCCAAAATATTTGATGCAGCTTGTTCACAAAACAAGACTAGTTTTGTTTTGGTTTTTGTTTTTGTCTCTATATGGGTGTTGTAGTGATTAAATAACAATGTGCTTCTTTCTGTTTGGTAAAATGTCTGACACATTACAAAGCACAATCTGCACCCTGGTTCCTTTGAACACTCAGAAAACTTTAGGGAGAGAAGAAAACCAAATCCCTCATTGCTAGAATGTATTATTTTTTGAAGCTCATTTACATCCAATGTTGCTTTTCTAGAACAATTTCTTCTTCTCTTTTTAATTCCCCTAAGCCCTGAGGTCTTGATGATGTGCTCTGTACTTGGAATATAGTCTGTTGTTGTGGTGAGAACAAATCTGGGGCCTCTTACATATGAGGTAACTCCTTTGCAACTGAGCTATCTCCCAGTCTCACCCCAGGTATTTTTTAACAGGTACCTTTTCTATGTGTGCACCTGTGAAACAGTGACTAAAGAAAAGAGAACATGGATTTAGGAGGAATGAGGAATATATGGGAAGGCTTGGAGAGGAGGAAAGAGGAAGTGCAAAGGAAGACTTTTAAAGTTCTGAAACATAAAATCATTCAGATTAAATGCAAATTTGTTTAAATTCATAAAGTAAACAACAAAGTTAAAATTTTTAAAAATATACAAAACAAAATATCTATCTGCAATCTTTATCTTAGATATATGTCAATCTTTCTCTGCCCTTGCACCAATTCTAGACTATGAGGAACACAACTGAAGTATGCTAGCTCAGGAATATTGAAAGCTAATATTATATACTATTTTAAATAGGAACTTCGAAAACGCATAGCATGTGTTAAATTAAACTACTACTAATCATATAACATATGATGCAAGGGACAATTTATAGGCATACTTTGAAAGTTAATTGTCGTAAGGAAATGGATCTGAACCTAGTGGGAAAGATATGAAGCATTTGTACAATCTTACAATAATAAAACGTGCCTGTTTAGTTGCTCGGTACCTAATGAAGACTAAATAATATGCATATTTTATTTACATATTGAACAATGCAATGCTCTGTTCAGTGAATGATGTTCTTCTGCCGCTTGGTGGTGCCTGCCAGTTGCAGAATTCCTTTCTCGGTGGCACACTAAATGCATAGTGAGTGGGACAGCAGCGCAGCATTCCCAACCAAAAGGGTTTGGTTGCAACCGATTTTTAGTTTGAAGGGCCTCTGTGAAGGCACTTGTATTAACCAATCACAACCAATAATTGACTCCGTGGATCTTTTAAGTTACCATCGGCAATGCGTCTGACGAATACACATTCTTATATATAACACATGCCAAAATTTTACTTAGCAGAGAATTCAATAAAAATTTTCCTCGCTAAGAGGTTCTGTAAAATTCTACATTATAATCTAACACTTGCGATCCTAGCTCGGGTTTATAATCATAATTATTGCAAAAACACGATGTTTGAAGGATTTTGTCTTTAAGCTGATGGAGCCTTGGTATGGAGAATCGGTACTGTGGAGTTGCTGCTGCCGCGTCTGCATTAAGCTTAAATGACTATTGCAGTCTGCTGAAAGGCAGCTTTGTTTCTTTGTTTTTGCGATATCTTTGGCAGCTCCATCTTCTGGGCATTCCTTCACCTTCAACAATTCAGTTGCTCCATCTAAAAGCCGATTTTTCTGATGCCTCCAACGTCTGGTCAAATTGATCCGTGTTAATGGAGTCTTCGCTGGTGAGAGATGCCATTGACTGGAACGCTGAGATCTGTGGCTGCTTATTTGCCAGGGGCGAGAGACACCAAGATTCAGAAAAATCTTTAGAGGTGGGCGGGGGAGAGAAAAGGTAGTCTTGGGAGGGAGGCGAGATAAAGGGAAGGGTTTCACACTGAGGAAGAAAGAGAGGTAGCTTTGAGGTTTAGAGGTGTTGTGGGATCATGTCTCTAAAGGCAAAGTTAAAAGTCATCAGGGTGAGGGGATGTCGGAGGTTACAGTACTTAAAGAGATCGCTTTGGCATAGTTTGTTTTCTGGTGGCATCTGCAGAGGATAGATAGTCCCCCTTTCAAAGTCTGTTGGTGCCTCTTTTAAGTGATTTAGATAAATCACGCTAAAGGCTGTTAGATGCCATCAAACAATGCTCTCAGACAAGATTTAGAAGAGTATGAAAGGAGGATGCAAGGAAATTTAAAGAAAAGAGGGAAGGGTATCAGGGTTCTTAAAAGAAAAGGAAGAGAGTGGGAAAGGAGAAGGAAGAGGTGGGAGAGAGAGGGAGTATATATGTATGGTGTGGGTGAATAAAGAAATTCCGAATAACTGAACGATCACACACACACACACACACACACACACACACACACACACGAAAACTCTTTGCTGCAAGGAATCCAGAACCCTGTGACTGCAGTAGTCACAGAGTCGCGGGAGACAGATACTCCTTTCCATCCTTGTCCAGATAGCTCTGTGCCCTAAAAGCTAACATGCCATTAAGCTAAAGAGTGTTTCTAACTGCATGGAGTACAGCAGAAGGAAGGTGCTACCGCTCTGCTGTTTCCCGAGTGCTGGGGTGAGAGAAAACCAAGCAGAGCCAATGACTCCAGCCCAGTTAGATGCCCTTGCCTCTCCCAGGTCACTGGTGATCCTGCAGACTCGGAGTAAAGCGCCCAGGGCAACAGCGGGTGCAGCCTATGCGAATCCTCTCTCGGACACTGCTTTGCTGTGCATTTGCCCTTTAAACCCATTCTCAGTATAGACGCAAGGAAGCCTCTTGAGCTCCTTCAGCCGCCTGTCCCAACCAAAATTAACCTTCTAAACACATTTGGCTGCGTCTTTTACACAGCCACACGAATAGGTTCCAGGCTGTACTAGAGAGCTCTGGGAAGAGAATCAAACCTCGGCTGCCCTAGCTGGTCTGAGCTGCGAAGAGCCTGGAAGGGGAAAGAAGGGACGAGGAGACTAGGGAGAGTCGGGGAGGCTGACTGGCTGTTCCTGCCTGGAGAGCGCTGTCGGGTTTGCAGCTCCTTGAGAGCCAAAGCTGCAGTTTTAAGCCGCTAGAGCCTTCTCGCTTTCACCCAGCCACCTCTCACCCGCTTTTCTCGGCCACCGCCTAGAGAAGCATGTCTCTTAGGCTACCAAGACATGTCCAGCCTGAATCCCTTTCCCGGCTCAGCGGCGCCAGCAGTATGCCCTCTGCTCCCTACCCGCTTCCCCTTCGTTGCCCTGTGGCTGCGGATTCTCCACTCCTCCGCCCCCACCATCTCCAGCTGGAAGACTAGGCCACTCAGCCGCAGCGAGAACTGGCAGCCCTGGGTCATGCTAGGAAGAGATGCAAGCCCGGTCCCCACGCACGATAGGGGGAGGCCTGGAGCAGAGCAGCGAGGCAAGTGGGATGAAAGAGCGTGGGAGTAGCCGCCCTGAAGCCTGAGCTTCTCCCAGGAGCCATCTCCACCTAGCCCGACTAGGGCAAGAGCCTAGAGAGCTAGCCCATCTGTGGCATCGGTGGCCGCCTCCTCCTTGCACCTCCTTGCCGACCCCTCCCTCCCGGGACCTGCATCCCGCTCCGCCAATCAGAGTCCGACTGCCGCTTCCCACGTGACCCCGGGCGGGCTAAGGACCTGCTGCTTCCCAAACGCCAGAGGGATGCGGGCGGCAGAGCGCGAGAGGCAGCGGCTGGGCTGCGGGGCGCTGTGACTGTCCCTCCACCCAATCTAGTTGTGCGCTTCTCTTCTGCCGGCTGGCTGCCTCTTCTCTGCCCCCTGGTTTCTTCCTCCTGCTCCTCCTTGGCCCGAACCCTGTTCCTTATGGCAGCAGCTCCCCGCATCTGGGGCGAAGCTTCTCAGCGGACTATCCTCTCGCTCCCCGGGCTGAGCCGGGTCACTGGATGTTGCTGAAACTCTTGAGATCATGCGCTCCTTTGGCCGCAGTCTCACTGCCGGCTGTCCCTGCCACCGACTCCTCCTCTGCTACCGTGGTCCGCGGGATGCTCAGTAGCCCGCTGCGTGGTCCCAGAGATCTCGTGTTTTTCAGAAGCTGTTGGTTGCTGCAGAGTTGCGCGAAGTAGTCATGGTGCTGTGGGAGTCCCCGCGGCAGTGCAGCAGCTGGACACTTTGTGAGAGCTTCTGCTGGCTGCTGCTGCTGCCGGTGACACTGCTTATCATAGCCCGCCCGGTGAAACTCGCTGCTTTCCCTACCTCCTTAAGTGACTGCCAAACGCCCACCGGCTGGAACTGCTCGGGTAAGTCCAGACCCTCAGCTCACCACCCCTTCTCCCCTCAGAAGCGCAAAACCTGTACAGACCTACCTACCCATCCTTGTGCGTCTGCCCAGCCGCTTGCCTTCCACAGTCCGACACCCAGGATTTCCCACATCCATCCTGAGAAACATTGGGAACTGCTTTAGCTAGGGCTGGGTGTGCTGGGATAGGAAACAAAGTGCAGGTGTGGGGAATCTTGGACTTCTGCCCTCAAACTGGAGCAGAAAGGATTTAGAGAAAGAAATACCAGTGGGTAGTTTTCTGGGTTCCTGAATCTAGAGAAATACCTAACACAGACTATTTCGCGTCTTTAAAGAGAAAAAAAGTCTAGCCTGGCTGTTAGAGAAATAAGTTTATGAGAAAGAACAATCGAGAAAACAATAAATCAAATGGTAACTGCAGGGGAAAGCGTTAATTCCTGCCGAAAATGCTTCTGAATGCAGGGGTTTCCTTCTCAGCACTGGGTCACAGATATTTCTAAAAGAGGCAAGTTTCCAGGGACTGACTGACTGATACTCCTTCTTCCCCATCACCCACCCCCTCTCATTTCTCGACCGCCCTGTTCCCCCTCCCCCTCCCTCTTTCTCTTCCCCCCTCTAGCTTCCTCCCCCTCTGTCTTTAGCTCTCTAGCGAGCCCTCTCGCTCTCTCCCTCCCTCCCTCTTCTTGCCCTCCCTTCTTTCTCTCTTTCTTTAGCTGTAAACGCCATTGATTTTGAAAGAGGTTGAATCTGTAGCCAAATGATGCCCTTCCAGGCTTCCCCTGCTCCTATGTGGAGCACAGAAGTTGAGGAAGAAGTGATCAGAGATTCTCCCAAGCCAGAATGGGCATTCCCCAAGCCTGGAAGACTCACTTCTGGGTTTCCTGGAGTGACAGGCAGTCAATGCTCTTGCTCATTCAGTCCCTGTCAGAATACTGAAGCTTGGCAGATTGCACACTCCTGAAGCCACTAATTGAAAAGGGTCCCAAAGATTGAAGTTCTTGCACTCTCCCTACCTGGTTTTACAAGTCAGTATGAGCCTCTAGTATACTTGAAAAATTGTGTTGTGATTTCTTTGGCTTCTTAAACTTCATAAACATGCCTGAGCATTCTCCTTATGGTCTGGTGTGTTTATAGAATTTCATTTTCTGTAAATAAAATCCTGGTACAATGAAATCTGTCTTTGAATGAGAGGATCCTTGTAGAAATACAAGTGAAAGGAAATGTCTAAAAGTATTGAGAGGCTGTGGTTATTAACTGTGACTTATAGGTGGAGGCATGTACAGTTCTAAGGAATGACTAATATAAACCCCAACAGGCAATTAATATGTGACACTCCAGTTTAGCATTTGTTAAGATAAGTTGAAATTTACAGTCCTATTATATTTGGGTCAGAGAATGACTTTGTTCTGCTTTGGGTAATCTCTAAATTTGGCATTTTATGAAATTCAACGTGTCTCTCACTTATTCTTGGTTCCTGCATCCCCTATGCTATATTTTGTAAGTTCCTCTTGTGAACAAAACAGTCTTAAGTTTTACTGTAGCCAATGTTAATATCAGGACTAATTTGCTTCATTCTTAACTGATATGAGTATAGGAAACAGCTAACCGAAATGTGGCATTGACAGTGGAGAGAAGCATTGTGAGCTGTATGTCTCAAAGGTGTGTGCAGTAACTGAAAAGGATGAACTGCATTTCTAGAAAGGCTGTTGAGAACTGGGCAGCCCCTTTCCACCCCTGTTAACTTGAAGGTGATCAATCTTCCTTTGAGCCAGAGAGATCTTCATAGGAAACACCAAGCCTGCTTATCTGTATTATTGAGGTTTTACTTCCTCTTTGTCTGGGAAAATTGCAAATAAGAGTAATTTCAGACCTTACAGCAAAGAACAATTAAAGGGAAAGAAATTCTAAGAAAGCATCCACACACCATCACCAGATTTTTTCCAAAAATGTTGAGTTTCAGTCACTGATACAGTCTATTTAGTAAGGGAATAATAATAAACCTGAGAAGCAGATATTAAACTTCCATTCACAAAATCAGTATTAATCTAAGCTAACATTATGAAAGCATATTCAAAAGAAGATATTGAAAGAGAAGTTAATAGGAAAATGCTATAAAAGTATAAAATATTATTGACCATTTTACTAAATTTTGAGATTATTAGTAGAAAGCTACCTTGTGGAACATCTGTGGCTGTAGAACTTAAATTTTAGGAAAATTCTGTGAATGCCACCAAATAGAGTTCTCTTTGAAAATCCATAACATTTTAAAATGACTGGAGCATTCTTTTTAAACTTGAGGTTACGATGACAGAGAAAATGATCTCTTCCTGTGCGACACCAACACCTGTAAATTTGACGGGGAATGTTTAAGAATTGGAGACACTGTGACTTGCGTCTGTCAGTTCAAGGTAAGATATCTGATATTTGCAACTTCAATTCATTGCAGAGACTGCAAAGCAGAGCGTCCCCTTTACAACCCACCACCTGGCAGTTTTTAAGTATACAGACTCAAAGGGAAGCGGGCATCAAATAAAAATACTGCCAGGAGAGCAAGCTGATGTCAAGAAGACATGCCTTTTAGAGACCAGTGTATGCCACAGTTAAAAAACCACGGATACTAGACAGTTGCAGAGCCTACATTTTCATGTGGATTCATCATATAGGCCAATTGACTGTGGATAACTGTCAACAATGTCAGAGGGTAAAGGTGTGGGTTTGCACTCTTCTTCTCCTTCCCCACAGTTGTCATCTTTTGATTCTATTGTTCTTTGTTTTCTTGGGCTTTGGTTTCACTCTTCTGCCAATAGGATTCAATTTCAAGTTAACTTCCTTCAAGATCACTCCAAAACTACTGTGCCAATTTGGGAAGCATGGACCTTGTTAGTATGTGTTAAGGTTTTTCATGATAGCACATCAAATGACAACAGTCTCCTAGGGATCTAAATGACCACTTAGAACCTCAAGTTGATTCCAAAGCTGAAGAAAGGTGCACTTTGCCATGTGTTATGAAAGTTGTTAATAGCTGTAGAGATAGATATATTTTTACAAAAGAAGTAGCATCAAAATTAGTTTTTAATTTAAGATGACACTATCATCATTGTTATTATAATAATTATTTATCACATTTTCCACTTTGCAAATTATTGGATTTTGTTTCTTTTCAAAATATTCATATAGTCATATATTGCTTCAAATAACTTGGATATTTCACTAATATCATAGTTATACTTGAATGTTATTGAATTATACTTAAAAATACAAATTGACATTTAATATATACTGAACAAGGGAATATGCATGTAAATAAAACTATCTAAGATCAGGGACACTTTTAAAATTATAAGAAGAAATGAAAGTTATACAGCAAGCAAAATTGCAATGTCATATTTAAATATTTTATTTAATGTACAATATTGAGAATTTATTTAATATTAAATATTAGATATTTAATTCAGTATCTCGGTGAGGGCAATAAGGGAATTTACATTTAAACATGGCTTTGAGTTACTTTTAGGCAAGATAAAATCTCCTCAGACATTATTTGCACCGTTTTGAGAAACCAAGTGAGTCCATTGGTAGTTTAAAATGC
Source organism: Sigmodon hispidus (assembly GCA_004025045.1). NCBI lineage: Eukaryota > Metazoa > Chordata > Mammalia > Rodentia > Cricetidae > Sigmodon > Sigmodon hispidus. Next base: position 4,414 of record PVIH01013035.1, on the reverse strand, counting down.
CTGAAGAAATTGGCCTAACATTAGAAATGTGTCTGCACATTACATGCATGAGGCACCAGCTTTCAAAGTCTCTACCACAATGAATGATGGATCACATTCTTCTGATGAACTCCATGAGAGTGGTGGGACACGAAAACTCCCAACTGAAAATTTTTGAAATGATTGACCAAGTGGGAAAAATGAAGTAGAAGAAATCACTAAATATTCATGGTTTTTTATAGATTTTTTTTTTAGATTGTGTATTTCCCATGAATTAATCTTATTTTTGTAACTTAGAATTTTACAGCAAGTAAGTTTGTAAATAGCATACAATGATTCAGAAAGAACATTCCTCAAATGGGAACTTGTGTTTCTGGTACTTCACATAGAAGAAATAAAAGGGATTGGTAGAATTCTAAATGGCTTACTGCAGGAAATGTATCATTTTCTTATTAAAGGAACTGTGTTTGAGTTTTAGTTGTCACAGGGAAGTTTTGTTGACCAAGATATATGTGTTTTTCATACATTGGTCAGCCAATGTATATTAACTTGAATAATTAACATATAATTCTGAAGTAAGTTGGGAATAATAAATGAAAATATATGCTGTAGGTTTACATTTCCTAACTTCCTACTGGGTTATATTGATATTAATGTGTGTTCTGTAATAGTCTTTCAAGAGGAAAAAAGATATCTCTCTAGTGGTATTTTTATACTTTATATATGTATCAGAAATATTGAATGTCTAAATCATAGTGATGGTTAAATAAAATTCTACAAATGACAAGAAAATGATAAACTCTAAGGTAGGAAATAGTTCCTTGGTTTCTTCCTAGTCTTTGGAGTTTATTACAGTTGTTTTGGTGGGTTTGTTTGTCTTTCTTTTATATATTCTCACTTTTACCTGTCGAAAAACAAAAGAGACCTGAAAATCTCTGCTATATTGTACCCTAAACTTCTGTTTCTCATGACTTTTCACACATAAGCATGAATTATTATATTTAAAATGGGATGTGCCATTAGTCTTTCTGGATATGAGATAAATTTCAAACAGAAATATGCATATTGTGCATAACCTACAATGTCTTCCAATATGTATTATTACTCAAGCACTAAAATGAATATATTATCCTGATTTCCATTAAATATTTTTGATACATTAATTTCTACCCTTCAGAATTACTCAGGTCTTACAACAAAGTTAGATAATTTTGGTTAGCTGGCTCTCTATTTTTTCTTCCATTATTCCTTTTTTTCTTTCTTCTTTTTTTCTTCTATAGTGGTGATAATTTAACATGCATTAGGCAAGGGTTCTACCACTGACATACATTCCTAGGTCCTTTACATCATTTATGTAGGAAATTTATTTCCATTAATATAAATAATTAATTAAGTCATTATCCCAGACTATGAAACACAATAAACTAACTGATATATTTATAAAGTATCCCAATTCTAACTTTTTTTAATATTATTGTGCATGGAAATGAAAATTCCAATAACACAACAGAAGTACCAGTTTGTTATAGATGACAATTAATAACCAAATCAATATAAGTTGAACATCTATAACCCAGAAATCCAAGTTCTGAAATCCATCATGATATTTGAAAGGTTTTGAATTGTTTAGCATTTTAGAGTTGGAGATTTTTTACAGGGTTGTGCAAAGGGCAGAGGGGTTTAATATATAAAACTTAAGTCACATATAGCTTTTAGATGCTGACTCTAACATCTCACAAATGCCCAGGTCTCAAATGCTATTCTCCTAAACATTTTTGATAAGGAGTATTAAACCTCTATAAATAATTCTTTAAAATTTTAAAATAGCATGCAGTCTCATGCATCGTACCTTCCTACCATAATACCAAAAGATGCACTAGTCAATCTGGTAAATCACTTGTGAAGAAAAAGCTGAGAGGCAGTGAATAGAGGAGCGGATGATGAGAGATCAAAAGAAAGATGGAAAGGAGGAGAGGAAGCAAAGAGAATGACACAACTGTTTTCAGTTCTGGTCACAGAGTGATCAGAGATAATTTATAAGTTTAAATTATGAGATAGTGTTATGCACTTAATAAACTATGCTTATACCTAAAAATGTCCAGTTATTGGGGCTGCTTAAAATTTTGCTCAGAATTTAGAGGCTGATAATGAATGTTTATCTTATTCATAGATTTGTAGTTTTGATGAGGTTATTAGAACCAGCTTATCTCTACTCTCTGTTGTTATTGTCAAAGGGGCAGTAACTCAAGGCTTGCTCAGTTCAGGGCTCTAGTTTATCCTTACTTAGCTCATCTCCACCCTTGTTTCTTTGCATGGGCTACTTTGGGCTTTAACATAGCATGATGGTGGGATTTCAAGGGCAAACATTCAGAGATGGAGGAACAAACAAGTAAAACCCATGTTCTTCAATAACTTGACATGGAGAGCAGCAATCACATCCACCACAAGGCCTGACATGGAGAGCAGCAGTCACATCCACCACAAAGGCCTGCTTATTTTTAAAAATCACAAGCATTGTACATGCAGGGAGATGTAGCCCCAGAAAAATAAAAGTTACTCATGGAATACTCAAATGACAACACATGCAGATTTTTAAACATTTTCTCTTCCAAAGAGTATTATATTATCTTCAGTTATTCTTCCTCAGCCTTTGACAACTGGGAATGTAACAGAATTTACTTAACATCTGTTGAGAACCTTCTCCATGCCAGACTCAGTGGAAGGTGCTGGAAATATATAAAACTTAAGTCACATATAGCTTCTAGATGCTGAAATCTCAGCTCTAAAACCTCTATTAACCAAAGAAGCATTAAATCAAATAAAAAAATTTTATTATCTTTTTATTCACTGGTAGCAAAGCTGAATTCCATATATCTCAGCAATGAGAAAACTTAAGGACAAACTCATTTTCATGAAAATGTTTATTTGGAAAGTAAACAGGTTTTTAAGGACATAAAGAAAAATAGAATTACTTATTTCTCTTAGAAGTTTATATAACACATTTATAGACTTAGCCATAACCTGAGTTTTATTTTTCTTAGCCAAACAACCATGTAGTATTTAATAAGTTACCAAACATCTGATTTTCCCTTATTCAGATCATGAGCACTGCCATGACTGCCTCCAATAACCATTTTCAAGAATTGGGCATATTTCAGTGCAGACATTAGCCTAGGCTCATATAGAGGGCTAGGGTTAGGGTTAGCTTTGTATTGCTTTGCTTTCTAATTCTAAAACAGTACTTTACTGTGAGTGATAGTTGATGACTCTGCTAACAAAAATATGTGCCATGGATGACAAATAATTTCCATTTAATAGGTGATATTTACAATGAATCATATGATCTTAATGCATAAATTTGTTAGTTCTCCACTTATCCCTGCTCATAATTTCAGACAAAGATGCTAAGCTGTGAATGTACATATTTAACCATACAGTAACACACCCAAAACCTTTAGAAAGATAGTGAGAAAGAGAAGAAAACTCAAGACTAGACATCCACTCTTGAGCTTTGGTGACTGAGTGTATCCGTTTCCTTTTGTGTTTTCACTTTAAGGAGTGTAAGTCCTGGTACCAAGGCCAAAAGCATCATGGTGCTAATCTACAGTTAAGCTCTTCTCAGCTCTATACAAATCCCCCTTTTGGCTTCTGTTTGGAACCTGGCAGCTCTGTTTTAAGCACTGTTCACATTTGGCTTCCTGCAGCCCACAGAAGTGACATAGGAGCACTTTATCAGTTTATTCTCTCTCTATTTTAAGATGCATATCAGCATTTTGTCATAGCACTTGACAAGGATAATAAGGTCTACCCACCCTCCACTCAGTCCAGTGGCCGACTGTTTGACTCACCTTCAGAAGCACATGAGAATACAGAAGAGGGAAAAAAAGTCAGAGCTAGACAGAAGAAAATGTGAACCCAAATAATCGGTGCATAAAATATTGAGAAACTTAGTTATTAAAAGATGACCAGGGGCAAGAATGCCATACTGAAGCTTAAGAAGCTAATAAACCAGCCATGCACATCAATTTCACCTCTCTCATGTTTGAAAGGAAAAGGTAAGCCAGTTTATTGTCCATACTGTCATCATTTCTTTCCTCCTCGTCTTCTCCCCTCCAAGCCTTCAGACAGATTGTGCCTTTAGAGAACTCCCAGTTCGTCTGCATTCTGCTGTCCCAGGTGCTGAACACTGCACATTGACCCGTTACTTGACCACCCATTTGTCTTCTTTTTTTTTTTTTTTTCACAACTGAGATTTTATTGGTTGAGGAGCAGAGTACACAGACATTTCAATTCTTAACACACGTACCCAAACTCTGATGAGTCATATATTGTGTTCACGTACCCGAGACACATGTTGTTTCTCCTTAAATTTATTCCAGTGATATTCCACCCTTAAAGTTGGCCAAGTTTTCCCTAAGACTTCACATAATAATGA
>PVIH01013034.1:0-60454 GCA_004025045.1 Sigmodon hispidus | reverse complement strand
AAATTAATTTACTTTCACTTAAATTCAACAGATTTGTAAATAAATTGCATATTTTGCCATTTATCATGACACAAACTATCTCAGTACAGAAATTTCAAAAATCACACCTTAAAAATTTTGGATTCATGAATATTGTGAGGATGTCTATTAGAGACATTACATTAAATTATGAGCATGTCTATTAGAGACATTACAGTAAATTGTGAGGATATCTATTAGAGACATTAGAGTAAATTGTGAGGGTATCTATTGGAGACATTACAGTAAATTGTGAGCACATCTATTGGAGACTTTACATTAAATTTTGATTGCTTCTATAGTAGACATTACGGTAAGTTGCTAGGGCATCTATTAAAGATATTATGAGAAAGTGCCAAGACATTTATTAGAGACATTATAGTAACTTGCAAGCATTTCTATTAGAGACTTTACAGTAAATTTCAATGGCTTCTATTGGATATATTATGATAAAAATCTGTGACATTGTGGTAAATTGTGAGCACATCTGTTAGAGACATTATGGTAAGTTATGAGGGCATATTTACAGACATTACATTAATTTTGATGGCGTCTATTAGAGACATTACGATTATAATTTTTGCATCCATAAGAGACATTAAAATAAATTGCAAGGGCATCTATTAGAAACATTACAGTAAAGTACAAGGTCCTCTATTAGATATATTACAATATAAAGCAATGGCATCTACTTGAGACATTACAATCAAGTGTGAGGTCATTTATTAGATATATTACAATAAAAAGCGAGGGTATCTCTTAGAGATATTATGGTAAGTTGCTAAGGCATCTATTTGAGACTTTATGGTAAATTGTGAGAATTTTTATTAGAGACATTATGGTAGTTGTGAGGGTGTCTATTAGAGACATTATGGTAAAGTGCAAGGATGTCTATTAGAAAGACTTCGGTAAGTTTTGATTGCGTCTATCAGAGACATTATGGTAAAGTTTGAGGACATCTATTAAAGACATTATGGGAAAGTCCCATAGCGTATATTAGAGACATTATGGTAAATTGCATTTGCTTCTATTATAGACATTACAGTAAGTAGTGAGAGCGTCTATTAGAGACATGGGGAAATGCAAGGGCACCTATTAGAGGCATTATGGTCAATTGCGCTTGCTTCTATTATAGGCATTACTGTAAAGTGCCAGTGTGTCTATTAAGGACATTATGCAAAAATGCCATGGCATGTATTAGAGAGTTTTACAGTAAATTGTGAGGGCATCTATTAGAAATATTACATTAAATTGTGAGAACATCTATTAGAATCATTATGGTAAATTGCATGAGCATCTATTAGAGACATTATGGGAAATTGTGAGCACATCTTTTGTAAACATTACAATAAATTGTGAGGGCATCTATTAAAGACAATACGTTAAAGTGAGAGGATACATATTAAGGACATTATGGTAAAGTGGGATAGCATCTACTAAAGACATTATAGTAAATTGCAAGGGTGTCTATTAGAGACATTATGGTAATTTTCAGAATTCTACAAATCAACAAATCCTAGGATCTTCAAAGGTTACAAATCCCAGAATCCTCCAGGGATATAAATCCCACAATTCTCCAGAAGCACATTTCCCAGAATCCTCCATGTTTAAAAATCCCAGAATTCTCCAAAGTACAAATTCCAGAATCCTTCAGAGCTACATATGTGAAAATTTTCCAGGACTACAATTCCAAGAATACACCTGGGCTAAAAATCCCAGAATTCTCCAGGACTACAATTTCCACAACCCACCCAGGACTACATATCCCAGAATCCTCCAGGACTGCAATTGCCAAAATCCTCCATTAATACAAATCCCATAATTCTCCACAGGTTCAAATCCCAGAACCCTCCAGGGATACAAATCCTATTATCCTCCAGGACTACAATTCCCAGAATTCTCCAGGACTACAAATCCCCCAATCCTCCAGGGCTTCACATCTCAGAATTTTGCAGGGCTAAAAATCCCAGAATCCTCCAGGGCTAACTATCCCAGAATCCTCCTTTGGTAAAGAATTGAAAATGCTCCAAGACTACAAATCCAATAATCCTCCAGGACTACAATACCCACAATCCTTGAAAACTACTTATTCTAGGATCCTCCAGGACTATTATTTCCAGAATCCTCCAGGGTTACAAATCACAAAATCTCCAGACTACAAATCCCAAAAATCTCCTGGCTACAAATCCCAGAAATCTCCTGGACTACAAATCCCAGAATTCTCCTGGCTACACATCCCAGAGTTATATCTCATGGCTACAAATTCCAGAATCATCTAGGACTACAAATCCCAGATTTTGCAGTGATAAAAATCCCATAATTCTTCAGCTACAAGTTCAAGGTTCCTCCTGAACTACAATTCCAAGAATGCTCCTGGACTACATATCCCAGAATCCTACAGTAATACAAATCTCATAATCCACCAGGGTTTCAAATCCGAAAATCCTCCAAGGCTAAAATTCCCAGAATCCTCTAGAGCAACAAATCCCAAAATCCTTAAGGACTACACATCCCAGAATCCTCCAGGACTATAAATCCCAGAATCCTCCATGCTACAAATCCCAAACTGTTACACTATTTGTAAATACGATAATATTTTAAGGCCTGAAATATCAGAATCCTCGAGGACTACAAAAGCCAGGATAGTACAGGACTACAATTCCCAGAATACTCCAGAGCTACAAATCATAGAATTTTCCACAACTACAAATCCCAGAATCATTCAGGGGTAGAAATCCCAGCCCCCAAATGTTGACAGATCCATGATCCTTCATGATTATGAATCTCAGAATCCTCCAGGACTAAAATTCCCATGATGCTGCAGTGCTACCAATCCCAGAACTTTTCAGTACGAGCAATCCCATAATCCTCCAGGGTTTCATATCCCAGAATCCAACAGGGCTACATAGCCTAAGTTTCTCCAGGACTACAAATCACAGAATGCAGCAGTGCTAAAAATCCCAGTATCTTCCAAGCATACAAATCCCAGAAGCAAAATGGAAACAAATCACAGAATTTTTCAAAATGACAAATCCCAGAATCCTCCAGGACTACAAATCCCAGAATCCTCCAGGAATACAAATCTCAGGATCATGCAGCGTACAACTCCCACAATCCTCCAGGACTAAAATTCCAGAGTCCTGCAGAGCTACAAATCCCAGAATTCTCTGGACTAGATGTCCGATAATGTATCAGGACTGTAATACCCAGAATCCTCCAGGACTAAAATACCCAGAATTCTCCAGAGGTTCACATCTCAGAATCCTTCCAGGCTAAAAATCCCAGAATACTCCAGGACTACATATCCCAGAGTCCTTCAGGACAAAATTTACCACAATTCTCCTGAGCTACAAAGTGGATTTTGAACTACTAAAGGATTCTGGGATTGCCAGTCTTGGAAGATTATGGGATTTGTAGCCCTGAGTGATTCTGGGATTTGTAGTCCTTGAGGATTCTGGGATTTGTAGCCCCAGTGGATTGTGGTATTTGGAGTCCTGGGGGATTCTGGAATTTGGAGACCTAGAGGATTCTGGGATTTGTCGCTCTGTAGAATTCTGGGATTTGCAGTACTAGAAGTTTCTGGGATTTTTGAGGCCTGGAGGGTTCTCAGATATGAAACACTGGAGGATTCTGGGATTTGTAGTCCTGGAAGATTCTGAGATTTGTAACCCAGAATTATTCTGGGAATTCTAGTCTGGGAGGAACCTGGGACATGTAGCCCTGGAGGATTTTGGAATACATAGTCCTGGAGGATCCTGGGATTTGTCCCCAAAGAGATTTCTGGGATTTGCACCCGTGCAGGAGTAGGGATTTGTAGTCCTGGAAGATTGTTGGGATTGCAGTCCTGGAGGATTATGGGATTTGAAGTACTGGAAGATTCTGGAACATGTAGTCCTGAAGGATTATGTGATTTGTAGACCTGGAAGAGACTGCAGTCTTAAGTTCTGGAGGTTTCTGGAAATTGTAGTCCTGGATGATCATAAGATTTGTTGTTCTGGAGGACTGTGAAATTTTTAGTCCTGGGGAATTCTGGGATTTGAACCCCTGGAGGATCCTGGGACTTGCAGTCCTGAAGGATTCTTGCATTTGTATCCCAGGAGGATTCTGGGATTTGTAGTCCGGGAAGGTTCTAGGTTTTTCAGTCCTGGATAATACTGGTAATTGTTGCCTGGAGGATTCTGGGGTTTGTAGTCCTGGAAGATTCAGGGCTTTTTAGGACTGTAGAATTCTGGGATTTGTAGTCTTGTAAGAATCTAGGAACTGTAGTCATGTAGGATACTGGAAAATATAGCCAGGGAGGATCCTGTGATTTGAAGTCCTGGAGGATTATGGGATTTTAACCCTTGTAGGATAGTTGTAATTGTATCCCAGTAGAATTCTGGGAATTGAAGTCCTGAAGGATCCTAGGATAGGTAGCCCTGGAGGATTGTGGGTATTGTAGCCCTGGAGGATTCTGGATTTTGTACCACAGGAGGATTCTGGGATATTTTGCCCTGAAGGATTCAGGAATTTGTAGTTTTTTAAGATTCTATGATTTGCTGTTCTAGAGGAATCTGGGATTTGTAGACTTGGAAAATATGTAAATTTTAGTCATGTTTCTTCTGGGATTTTTGGCCCTGGAGGATTCTTGGAATTGTAGCTCAGGAGAATCCTGGGAGTTGTAGTCCTTGAAGATTCTGGGATTTGTAGTTCTGGAGTATTCTGGGAAATTTAACCCTGGAGGATTATTGGATTTGTCCCAGATAAGGATTCTGGGAACTGGAGCTTAGGAGCATTCTGGGAAATATAGCCCTGGAGAACTGTGGGTTCTGTAGTCCTGAAGGATTCTGGATTTTCTACCACTGGAGGATTCTGGGATATTTAGCCCTGGAACATTGGGGGATGTTTTGTCCTGGAGGTCTTTTGGATTTGTAGCTCTACATGATTTTGGAATTTTTTGCCTTGGAAAATTCTAAGATTTACAGTCCTACCTAGAGGATTCTGGGAATTGTAGTTCTAATGATTCTGAGATTATAGCCCTCGATAATTCTGGGATTTGTAGTCCTGGAAGATTCTGGGATCTTCTAGGGGTAGAAATCCCAGGGGCAAAATGGCTGCAAATCACAGAATTTTCCAGGGCTACAAATCCCACAAGCCTCCATGGCTACATACCCCAGGATGTTCTAGGACTACAATTCACAGAATACTTCTTGACTACAAATCCTATTATCCTCCATGAGTTCAAATCACAGAATCATCCAGGGCCACAAATCTCAGAATCTTCCAGGACTACAAATAACAAAAGCAAAATGGCAACAAATCACAGAATTTTTCAAAACAACAAATCCCAGAATCCTCCATTGCTACAAACCCAGAAACCTTCAGGGCTACAATCCCCAGAAATCTCCAGTGGTACAAATTCCAGACACCAAATGGCAAAAAAATTCCAAAATCCTCCAGGAAAACCAATCTCATAATCCTCCAGGGCTACAAATGCAGAATCCTCCAGGGGTACAAAACCCAGTGACCTCTATGGCTAAAAATCCCAGAGTTCTCCAGGACTGCAAATCCCAGAATTTTCTAAAACCATAAATACCAGAATCCTCCAGGACTATAACTCCCAGAATTTTCCACAGCTACAAATCCTAGGATCTACCAGCAATATATAACCCAGAATTATTCAGTGCTATAATTTCCAGAATTTTTCAGAACTACAAATCCCTGAAATCTCAAGGACTACAAATCCCAACATTTACCAAGACTACAAATCCAAGAACCATTCAAAACTAAAAATCCTACAATCCTCCATGGACATATGTCCTAGAATCCACCAGTGGTACAAAATCCAGAATCCTAGACACCTATAAATCCCCAAATCCTGCAGAACTACTAATACCAGAATCCTTGAGGACTATAAATCCCAGAATCCTCTAGGCATAAAAATCCCATAAGCCAAATGGAGATAATTTCAGGATTGTTCAGGACAATGAATCTTATAGTTTTCTAGGGTTACAAATCCCAGAATCCTCCTGAACTACTAATCTAAGTATCCTCCAAGCCTAAAAATCTCTCAATCCTCCATGGCTAAATGTGCCAGAATTTTCAAGAGGTACAAATTCAGAATCCTCCAGGACTACAAATCCCACAATCCTCCAGGGCTACAATCCAAGAATCCTCTAAAATATAATTCCCTGAATCCTCCAGAAATACAAATCTCACAATCCTCCAGAACAATAATTCCCAGAATTCTCCAGGACTACAAATCCCAAAATCCTTCAGAGCTTCAAACCCCTGGATCAGCCCAGGCTACAAGTCCTAGGATCCTCCAGGACTACTATTTCTAGAATACTCCAGGCATTCAAATCCCAGAATCCTACAGGTTTACAAATTTCAGAATGTTCTGGGCTACAATTCCCAGAATCCTTGAAAGCTACAAATTCCTGAATCCTCCAGGACTACAATTCCCAGAAACCTTCAGAACTACAAATCCCAGACTCTTCAAGGATAGAAAATTTCTTAACCCTGCAGGACTACAAGTCCCAGGTTACTCCAGGAGAACAAATCCCTTAGTCCTCTTGGTAAAAAAAATCCCATACTCCTCAAGAACCACAATTCCCAGAATTCTACTGCTCTACACATCCCAGAATTCTCCAGGGCTTCAAATCCTACAACCTCCAGATCTACATACCCCTGAATCCTCTCAAACTAAAATTCCCAGAATACTTCCAGGCCACAAATATCAAATATCAGAACATTTTAGGATTACAAATCCGAGAAGCAAAATGGCAACAAATACCAGAATTTTGAAGGACTAAAAATCCTAGAATCCTCTAGGGGTACAAATCCTATGATCCTCCAGAACTAAAATTTCCAGAATTCTCCTGGTCTACAATTCTAGGAATCCACCAGGGCTATAAATCATAAAAAACTCCAAAACTACAATTCCCAGAATCCTCCAGAAATACAAATCTCAGAATCACCAGGACTACAAATCCCAAATTTCGCAGAGCTAAAAATCTCAGAATCCTCCAGGGCTACCTGTTTAAAGATCCTCAGGGACAACAATTTCCAGAATCATCCTGAAATACAAGTCCCAATATCCTCCTGGTCTAAAAATTTTAGAATCCTCCAGGACTAAAATTCCCAGAATCCTGCACAGCTACAAATACCACAATCCTCCAGGGTAACAAATTCCAGCAGAAAATGGTGACATTTTAGGATCCTCCTGGACTTCAAATCCCAGAATTCTCCACAGGCTTAAATCCAAGAATATTCAGGGCTACAATTCTCAGAGTCCTCCATGGTTAAAATTCCCAGGACTCTCCAAGGGTTCAAATCAAAGAATCCTCAGGGCTGCAAATCCCAGAATCCTCCAGGACTAAAAAATCTTAACACTAACAAACAATAACCAACTATCCAATCCTAACAAACTAACCAACCTTAGACCCCCTAATCCACCCTAACTCACTAACCAACACTAAACAGACAAACCAACCCTAACACACAAACAAACCCTAACCACCTAACCAACACAAACCTACTAATCAACCATACCACTAAACCTCATTCACTAACCAATCCTAACCAAATAACCCTAAACCAATAACCAACCCTATATCACTAACCAGCCATAAATCACTAACTCACCATAATTCACTAAACCTAACACCCTAACCATTCCTAACTATCTAACCAACCCTAACTAACTAACACAAACAAAAACCCGACCCACTAACCAACCCTAACTTACCCTAACCCACTAACCTACCCTAACCTTCTAACCCTAATGCACTAACCAATCTTAACTAACCAACCATTCCACACTAATCAATCCTAACCCAATAACCCTAACACACTAACCAACCCTAACGTACTAAACAGCCATAAGCCACTAACACTAACACACTAACCAACACTAAATAACTAACTGGAAAGTGAATTATATATGACATTTGATTGGATGCACTGAAACAAATGTTTCAACCGACAATCTGAACCTAAAAGTATCAAACAGGTGTGTTTGAATCATTAGGAAGCGATTACAGACATTATGGTAAAGTGAGAGGAGTATATTACAGAAATTACGGTAAAGGACCAGAGCAACTATTAGAGACATTACAGTAAAGGACCAGAACAACTATTAGGGACATTATGGAAAAGGACCAGGTCAACTCTTAGAGACATTAAAGTAAAGTGTAAGTGCATCTATTACCCACATTAAGGTAAAGTGTAAGTGCATCTAATACCCGATTAAATGCCATTGTGTACCATTAATAGCACAGGCAATGAATGAAGCAGCATTTGGGGACTAAAAGTCTACTAAACAAACCCTTGAAATTCATTTATGAACAATTGATGTGAGGGGTGATCATGTCTTAATGCTGTTGGGAAGACCACCTCTGTCCTAATGAGGAGAGGAAGACATCTGTCCTAAAGCTGTGAGGGCTAGAACATCTGTCATAATGATGCAGGGAAGGCACATCTGTGTTAATTCTCAGGGGAAGACAACATCTATCAAAATGCTGAGACAGAAACCACATCTGTAACAATTCTGAGAGTGTCTATTACTGACATTACGGTAAGACGCAAGAGCATCTATTAGATTTATTATTGTAAAAGTGCAAGTGCATCTATTGGAGGTATTATGGTAAAGTGTGAGGGCATCTATTAGAAACATTAAGATAAAGTGCGTTGTTAAATTTTAAGGGTGTTTATTAGAGACCTTACAGTAAAGTGTGAGGGGTCTTTTAGAAACATTACAGTAATTCGCATGTGCATCTATTAGAGACATAACAGTAAAGTGCTATGGCATATTTAAAAGATATCATAGTAATTTGCGAGGGTGTCTATTAAGAACATTACAATAAAGGTAGAGACATTATGGTAAAGTACATAAATCCCAGAACTCTCGATAACAAAAAAAATCCCAGAATATTCTAGGACTACACATCCCAAGATTTTCCAGGACTACAATTCACAGAATCCTCCAGGAGTAAGAATCCCAGAATCCTCCAGGACTACAAGTCGCAGGATCCTCCAGGACTACAATTTTCAGAAACTTCCAGAATTAAAAATTCCAGAATCTTCCAGGACTAAAATTCAAAGGATCATCCAGGGCTACAAATCCTAGAATTTTCCAAGAGTACAAATCGAGAAATTGTCCAGAGCTCCAAATCCTAGAATTCTCCAGGACTAATATTTCCACAATCCTCCAGGGGTACAATACCCAGAATCCTCCCACAATCCTTTGAGGCTATGAAACACAGAATCCTCAAAAGCAACAATTCCTGGAATCCACCAGGGCTTAATATCCCAGACTCCTTCTGTGGTACAAAATCCAAAATGATCCAGGACTACAATACCCACAATCCTCCAGGGCTACATATTCTAGGATCTTCCAGGAGTAATATTCCCAAAATCCACCAGACTACAAATCCCAGAAATCTCCTGGACTACCAATCCCAGAAATCTCCTGGACTACCAATCCCAGAAATCTCCTGGACTACAAATCCCAGAAATTTCCTGGACTACAAATTGTTTTAACAATTTACCGGGATGTCTCCAATAGAAACCCTGGCACATTATTGTAATTTTAGTAATACATGCCCTTTTAATTTAATGTAATGCCTATAATAGATGTGCTGGCTTTTTATTGTAATATATCTAATAGACACCATTGCACTTTACAGTAATGTCTTTAGTAGATGCCCTTGCACTTTACCATAATGTTTCTAAAAGATGCCCTTGAAATTTACTGTAATGTCTCTAATCCATGCACTCAAAATTACAGTAATGTCCCTAATAGACACACTCACACCTTACCGTATTGTTTCTCATAGCTGCACTAGCACTTTACTGTAATGTCTTCAAAGACGCCCTCAGACTCTACTGTAGTGTCTCTAATAGATGTCCTCGTAATTTACCATAATCTCTCTAATGGATGCTCTTGCAAACTACTGTAATGTCTCTAATAGATGCCCTTGCAATTTACCATAATATCTCTAATAGATGCCTTGCAATTTAATATAAAGCCCCTTGTAGAGGAACTCGAAATTTACCAGAATGTCTCTAATAGTCTCATTTGGAATTTACCGTAATGTCTCCAATAGGCAGCCTCAATTTTACATAACATCTCTAAAACTCGCACTCACACATTACCGTAATGTCTCTAATAGACACCCTCACACTTTTCCATATTATTTCTAATAGCTGCACTCGCACTTTACTGTAATGTCTCTAATAGATATCCTTACAGTTTACCATAATGTCTCTAATAGACACCCTTGCAATTTAACATAAAGTCTCTAATCGACGAAGTTGCAATTTACCGTGATGTCTTTAATAAATGCCCTTGCACTTTACCATAGACGACTTTGCAATTTACCAAAATGTCATATATAGACGTCCTTCCAATTTACCATAACGTCTCTAATAGACAAACTGGAAATTTACCTGAATGTCTCTAATAGTACCTTTTGGAATTTACCATAATATCAATAATAGACACTTTGAGTATAATAGATGCCCACACATTACCATAATGTCTCTCATAGGCACCCTCATGAATTACTGTAATGTTTTTAATAGACACACACACAATTTACCATAATGTCTCTAATAGATGCCCTTGCACTTAACCTAAGGACTCTTAGACACCATTAAATTTTACTGTAATACCTGTAACAGATGCTCTCGCAATTTATCATAATGTCTCTAATAGATGCCCTTGCATTTTACAATAATGTCTCAAATAGTTGACAATGCATTTTCCTATAATGTCTTTAATAGACGCCCTCACATATTACCGTAATGTCTCTAATAAATGCCCTCACAGTTTTTTGTAATGTCTTTAATAGTCGCCCTCATACTTCACCATAATGTCTCTAATAGTCCCTTTTGGTATTTAACTTAATGTCTGTAGTAGACTCCCTCACAATTTGTATTCCTGGAAAATTATAGATAATTTAACCCTGGAGGATTCTGGGATTTGTAGTCTTGGAAAATTCTCAGATTTGTAGGCCTTGAGGATTCTGGGATTTTTAGTCCTGAATATTTCTCGATTTTTTACCACTGGAGGATTTTCAGGGAAATGCGAGATCTTTAGCCTTAGACAATTCTGGGAATTGTAGTCCTGGAAGATCCTGGGATTTGTAGTCCTGGAGGATTATGGGATTGGTATACCTGGAGGATTCTGGAATATTTAACTATAGAAGATTCTGAGATTTTAGGCCTAAAGGATTTTGGGATTGTTTTTTGTGGAAAATTCTGTGATTTGTAATCCTGGAGGATTCTGAGTTTTATTGATTGGAGGATTATGGAATTTACCATAATGTCTCTAGTAGAGGTCCTCGCACTTTACCGTAAAGTCTCTAATAGGCACACAACATACCATAATGTTTCTAATAGATGCCCTCACTATTTATTGTAATGTCTCTGATAGATGCCCTCACAATTTACTGTTATTTTTTTAATAGACCCCTTCACAATTTACAATTATATCTTTATTAGTGGCCCTTTCCCTTTACCAAAATTTCCCTAAGAGACACCCTTGTAATTTACTGTAATGACTCTAATAGATGCCTTTGCATTTTACTGTAATGTTTCTAATAGACACACTCACAAATTACCATTTTGTCTCTAATAGAAGTCCTAGTAAATTAATATAATCTCTCTAACAGATGTCCTTGCACTTTACCATAATGTCTATAACAGATGACTTCTCATTTTACAATAATATAAGAGATGCCCTCACACTTTACTGTAATTTCTCTAATAGACACCCATGCAATTTACCATAAGGACTCTAACAGACACCCTCAAAATTTACTGTAATATCAATAACATCAGCCCTCGCAATTCACCATAATGACTTTAATGGGCATTTTTGCAATTTACTGTAATGTCTCTCATAGACACCCTTACACTTCACCATAATGTTTCCAATAGATGCCCTTGCAATTTAATGTAATGTATCCAATAGACGCACTAGCAATTTACCGTAATGTCTGTTAGATACACCCCTCACCTTAATGTCACTAAAAGCCTCTTCACACTTTACTGTAATGCCTCTAAGAGAAGACCTCGCAATTTACCATAATGTCTATAATCAACAAAGTTGCAGTTTACCGTAATATCTATAAAAGTTGCCCTTGCACTTTGCTGTAATGTCTGTAATAGATGCCCTAATATTTTACCATCATGTCTCAAATAGAAGCCCTCCCAATTGACCAAAATGTCTCTAATAGTCCTTTTTGTAATTTTCTGTAATATCTCTAATAGACATCATTGCCATTTACTGTAATGTTTGTAATAAATGCCCACACATTACCATAATAGATGCCCTCATAATTTGCTACAATGTCTCTAATAGATGCCCCTGCACTTCACCATAATGTCTTTAATAGATGCCTTAAAACTTAATCGTAATGACTCTAACACATGCCCTCAAACTTTATTGTAATGTCCCTAATGGATGTGGTCACAAATTAGCATAATATGTCTAATAGATGCCCTGGCACTTTACTGTAATGTCTCTAATAGATGTACTCACAATTTACCATAATTATTCTAATATACACATTCACAACTTACCGTAAGGTCTCTAATAGATGCCCTTTACTTTACTTTAATGTCTCTAATAGACAACCTCACAACTTACCATAATATCTCTAATAGACATTCTCACTCTTTACCAAAATGTTTCTAATAAATGCTGTTGCAATTTACCGTAATGCTTTTAATAGATGACATTGCAATTTACTGTAATACATTTAATAGATTCCCTAGCAATTTACTGTAATGTCTCTAATAAACAAAATCACAATTTACCATAAGGTCTCTAATAGATGGAATCACATATTACCATTGTGACTCTAATAGATGCACTGGCTCTTTACCATAATATCTCTAATAAAGATCCTTGCAATTTATTGTAATGCCTCTAATAGACGTCCACACAATTTACTGTAACGTTTCTAATGGATGTTCTTGCTTTTTATCATAGTATATCTAATAGACGTCCTGGAACATTAATGAAAATTTAGTAATAGACGCGCTTATAATATACCATAATGCCTTTAATGCAAACACTCCAAGCTTACTGCAATGCCTCTAATAGATGACAAGGCTTTTTATCATATATATTTAATAGACCACGTTGCACTTTACCATAATGTGTATAACAGATGCCCTTGTACTTTGCTGTAATGTCTTTAGTAGATGACTTCGCACATTATCATAAGGTCTCTAAAAGACATTGATGTTTAGGAGAAAAACACATCTGTTACACTGAGGAGAGGAAGCAACACCTCTCTTAATGCTCAGTGTAAGAAAATGTGTGTATTGATGCAGAAGATAAAAACACATGTGTTTAAACAAGTAGAAGACTCAACATCACTCTTAATGCTCTGTGTAAGAAAATGTGTGTATTGACGCTGAAGAGAAACAGACATGCGCAAATGAGGAGTGGAGGCAACATCTCTCTTAATGCTCTTTGTAAGCAAATGTGACTATTGATGCTGAAGAGAAAAACACATGTGCTCAAAGGAGGAGAGGAAGCAACATCTCTCTTAATGCTGTGTATAAGAAAATGTTTGTACTGACACTGAAGAGAAAAATGAATGTGTTCAAATGAGGAGAGAAAGCAACATCTCTCTCATTGCTCTGTGTAAGAAAACATGTGTATTGACATTGAAGATAAAATGTGTTCAAATGAGGAGAGGAAGCAACATCTCTATTAATGCTCTGTGGAAGAAAACGTGTGTTTTCCTGCTGAACTAAAAAACACATGTGTTCAAATGAGGCCAGAAGATGGCATGTTCAGCCATAGTGGGCATGGTCAGTCTAAGTGGGTGTGTTCAGTCAAAGTTGGAGTGGCTTGGTGTGGGCATGGTGCATCCAAGTGGGTGTTCTCTGTCAAAGTGGGCGTGGACATGAAATGTATGTGTGGCCAGTCAAACTGGACGTGGCAAGTCATAGTGGGCTTGTTTAATTAAAGTATTCGTGGCCTGGTATGAGAGTATTCAGTCACTGTGGGCGTGGCATGTTGAGGCCATGGTCAGTTAAAGAGTCCATGTCCAGTCAAAGTGGCCATGTGTGGTCAAAGTAAGGATGGCTTGGTGTGGGCATGGTCAGACAAAGTGGATATGACCTGTTGTAGCTGTGGTCAGTCAAAGTGTGCATGGCCAGTGGAAATGGGATTGGTCAGTTAGAATGGTTGTGGCCTGGTGTGTGCATGATCAATCAAAGTGGGTGTGGCCTGTTGTGGTTGTTGTAATTCACAGTGTTCATGGCCAGTCAAAGTGGGCATGGTTTGGTGTGGGCATGGTTAGTCAAAGTGGGTGTGGTCAATCAAAGAAGGCATGGCATGTTGTGGCCGTGGTCAAAGTGTCCATGGGCAGTCAAAGTTGGTGTCGCATGGTGTAGGCATGGTAAGTGAAAGTGGGTGTGGCCAATCAAAGTGGGTGTGGCCCGTGAAAGTGGAGAGTATAGGAAGTAACATGTTTCTTAAAGCTCTGTGTAAGAAAATGTGTGTATCGATGCTGAAGATAAAAACACATGTGTGTAAACAAGGAGAGGAAGCAACATCTCTCTAAATGCTCTGTGTAAAAGAGCGTGTTGATGCGGAAGAGAAAGACACATGTGTTCAAATGAAACAAGGAAGCAACATCTCTCTTAATGCTCTGTGTAAGAAAGTGTGTGTATGGATGCTGAAGAAAAAACACATGTGTTCAAACGATGAGAGGAACCAACATCTTTTAAAGCTCTATGTAATAAAATGAGTGTATTGACACTGAAGTGAAACAGATGTGTGCAAACTAGGAGTGGAGGCAACATCTCTCTTAATGCTTTTTGTAAGCAAACCTGAGCATTGACACTGAAGAGAAAAACACATGTGTTCAAAGGAGGAGAGGAAGCAACATCTCTCTTAAAGCTGTGTGTAAGTAAACGTTCGTACTGATGCTGAAAAGAAAAATGCATGTGTTCAAACGAGGAGAGAAGGCAACATCTCTCTGACTGCTCTGTGTAGGAAAACATGTGTATTGACATTGAAAATAAAATACATGTGTTCAAAGGAGGAGAGGAAGCACCATCTCCCTTAATGCTCTGGTAGGAAAACATGACTATTGACATTGAAGAAAAAAACATACCTGTTCAAAAGATAGAGAAAGGAACATCTCTACTAATGGTCTGTGGAAGAAAATGTGTGTTCTCTTGCTGAAGTGAAAAACACATGTATTCAAATGAGGCCAGAAGAGTGCATGGTCAGCCATTGTGGGCATGGTCAGTCAAAGTGGGTGTGCTCTGTCAAAATGGGCATGAACATTAAAAGTGTGTGTGGCCAGTCATAGTGGGCTTGTTTAATAAAAGTATTCGTGGCCTTGTGTGAGAGTATTCAGTCAATGTGGGTGTGGCATGTTGTGGCCATGGTCAGTCAAACAGTCCATGTCCAGTCACAGTGGCCGTGTGCAATTAAATTAAACGTGGCTTGGTATGGGCGTGGTCAGACAAAGTGGCTGTGAACTGTTGTAGCCGTGGTCAGTCAAAGTGTGCATGGCCAGTGGAAATGGACTTGGTCAATTAAAGTGGTTATGGCCTGATGTGGGTGTGATCAATCAAAGTGGGTGTGGCCTGTTATAGTTGTGGTCATTCATAGTGGCCATGGCCAGTCAAAGTGGGTGTGGTTTGGAGTGGGCATGGTCAGTCAAAGTGGGTGTGGTCAATCAAAGAAGGTGTGGCATGATGTGGCCATTGTCACAGAGGCCGTGGACAGTCAAAGTGGGCGAGTTCAGTCAAAGTGGGCATGGCTTGGTATGGGCATGTACAGTCAACATTGGCGTGGTCAGTTAAAGTGGGTGTGGTCAGTCACTGTTCACGTGCACAGTCATAGTAGTTGTGGTCAGTCATTGTGTGCATGACCATTCCATGTTGGCATGGTTTGATGTGGGCATGGACCACCAAAGTGGGTGTGTAAAGTCAAAGTTGTTGTGGCCAGTAAAATTGTTCATGATATTGTATGGGCGTGGTCATTCATAGTGGCTGTGGCCAGTAAAAGTGGGCATGGTTTTGTGTGGGCATGGTCAGTCAAAGTAGGTGTTGTCAATCAAAGAAAGCGTGGCATGTTGTGGCTGTGGTCAAAGTGGCCGTGGACAGTCAACGTGGATGAGTTCAGTCAAAGTGGGTGAGGCCAGTCAAAGTTGATGTGGCTGATAAAAGTGTTTGTGGTATTGTGTGGGCATGGTCATTCATAGTGGCCATGTCCAGTAAAAGTGGGCATGGTTTTGTGTGGGCATGGTCAGTCAAAGTTAGTGTTTTCAATCACAGAAAGCATGGCATGTTGTCACCATTGTCACAGTGGCCATGGATAGTCAAAATGGGCGAGTTCAGTCAAAGTGGGTGTGACTTGGTTTGGGCATGTTCAGTCAACATTGGTGTGGCCTTTTTAAGTGGGTGTGGTCAGCCACTGTTCATGTGCACAGTCAAAGTAGGCGTGGTCAGTCACTGGGGGCATGACCAGTCCATGTTGGCATGGCTTGATGTGGGTGTAGAACACCAAAGTGGGCGTGGCCACTCAAAGTTTGCATGGTCAGTCAAACTGGGTGTGGTCTGTCAACATGGGCATGGCCAGTCAAAGTGGGCATGTTCAGTCACTTGTGCATGGTCGGTCAAATTGTGCATGGTATTGTGTGGGCGTGGTCAGTCAAAGTGGTCGTGGCCAGTCAAAGTTGTTGTGGCCAGTTAAAGTGGGTGTGGTATTGTGTGGACATGGTCATTCATAGTGGCTATGGCCAGTCAAAGTGGGCATGGTTTGGTGTGGGCATGGTCAGTCAAAGTGGGTGTGGTCAAACAAAGAAAGCGTGGCATGTTGTGGCCGTGGTCAAAGTGGCCAAGGACAGTCAAAGTGGGCAAATTCAGTAAAAGTGGGCGTGGTCAAAGTTTGATTGTTTCATTAAAGTATCTGTGGCCTGGTGTGAGCGTGGTCAGTCAATGTGTGCATAGTATGTTGTGGCCTTGTTCAGTCAACCTGTCCGTGGCCAGTCAAAGTTGGCATGGCCTCTCAAAGTGGGCGTGGTATTGTGTGCACATTGTCAGTCAAACTGGACTTGGCCAAAGTGGGCTTGTTTAAGCAAAGTATCCATGACCTGGTGCGAGCGTGGTCAGCCAATTTGTGCGTGGTATGTTGTGGCCATGGTCAGTCAACGTGTCCGTGGCCGGTCAAAGTGGCTTTATTTAGTCAAAGTAAGTGTGGCTTGGTGTGGGCATGGTCATTCAAATTGGCCGTGGCCAGTCAAAGTGGGCGTGGTTTGGAGTGGGCATGGTCAGTCAAAGTGGGTGTGGTCAATCAAAGAAGGAGTGGCATGTTGTGGCCGTGGTCACAGTGGCCGTGGATAGTCAAAGTGGGGGAGTTCAGTCAAAGTTGGCGTGGCCGGTAAAAGTGTTCATGGTAATGTGAGGGCATGGTCATTCATAGTAGTTGTATCCAGTAAAAGTGGGCATGGTTTGGTGTGGGCATGGTCAGTCAAAGTGGGTGTTTTAATCAAAGAAATCTTGGCATGTTGTGGCAGTGGTCAAAGTGGGCATGGTGAGTCAAAGTCATCGTGGCCGGTAAAAGTGTTTGTGGTATTGTGTGGGCATGGTCATTCATAGTGGCCGTGGCCAGTAAAAGTGGGCATGGTTTGGTGTGGGCTTGGTCTGTCAAATTGGGTGTGGTCAATCAAAGAAAGCATGGCATGTTGTGGCCGTGGGCAAAGTGGGCATGGCCAGTCAATGTTGGTGTGGCCTGTCAAAGTGGGCGTGGTATTGTGTGCACATGGTCAGGCAAACTGGCCTTGTCCAAAGTGGGCTTGTGTAATTAAAGTATCCGTGGCCTGGTGTGAGCATGGTCAGTCAATGTGTGCATGGTATGTTGTAACTGTGGTCAGTCAACATGTCCATGGTCAGTCAAAGTTGGCATGGCCGGTCAAAGTGGGCTTATTCAGTCAAAGTAAGCGTGGCTTGGTGTGGCCATGGTCAGTCAAAGAGTCCATGTCCAGTCCCAGTGGCCGTGTGCAGTTAAAGTAAGTGCAGCTTGGTGTGGGCGTGGTCAGACAAAGTGACTGTGACCTGTTGTAGCTGTGGGCAGTCAAAGTGTGCATGACCAGTGGAAATGGGCTTGGTCAATTAAAGTGGTTGTGGCCTGGTGTGGGCATGTTCAACCAAAGTGGGTGTGGCCTGTTGTGGTCATAGTCATTCATAGTGGCTGTTACCAGTCAAAGTGGGCGTGGTTTGGTGTGGGCATGGTCTGTCAAATTGGGTGTGGCCAATCAAAGAAGGCATGGAATGTTGTGGCCGTGGTCACAGTGGCCATGAACAGTCAAAGTGGGAGTATTCAGTCAAAGTAGGTGTGGGTTGGTGTGGGCCTGTTGAGTCAACATTGGCATGGCCAGTTAAAGTGGGTGTGGTCAGTCAAATTTGGCATGGCTGGTAAAAGTTTTTGTGGTATTGTGTGGGCGTGGTCATTCATCGTGGCCATGGCCAGTAAAAGTGGGCATGGCTTGGTGTGGGCATGGTCAGTCAAAGTGGGTGTTGTTAATCAAAGAAAGTGTGGCATGTTGTGGCCGTGGTCAATGTGGGCATGGGTAGTGTAAGTTGGTGTGGTATCATGTGCACATGGTCAGTCAAACTGGACTTGGCCAAAGTGGGCATGTTTAATTAAAGTATCCATGGCCTGGTGTGAGTGTGGTCAGTCAATGTGTGTGTGGTATGCTGTGGCCGTGGTCAGTCAACCTGTCCATGGCCAGTCAAAGTTGGCATGGCCGGTCAAAGTGTGCGTGATATTGTGTGCACATCACCGGTCAAACTGGACTTGGCCAAAGTGGGCTTGTTTAATTAAAGTACCCGTGGCCTGGTGTGAATGTGGTCAGTCAATGTGTGCATGGTATGTTGTGGCCGTGGTCAGTCAACATGTCCGTGGCTAGTCAAAGTTGTCGTGGTCTGTCAAAGTGGGCGTGGTATTGTGTGCACATGGTCAGTCAAACTAGACTTGGCCAAAGTGTGCTTGTTTAAGTAAAGTATTTGTGGCCCGGTGTGAGCATGGTCAGTCAATGTGTGCGTGACATGTTTTGGCCATGGTCAGTCAACATGTCCGTGGCCAGTCAAAGTGGCCTTATTCAGTCAAAGTAAGCGTGGCTTGGTGTGGGCATGGTCAGACAAAGTGGCCGTGGTCCGGTGTAGCCGTGGTCCTTCAAAGTGGCCGTGGACAGTAAAAGTGGGTGTGGCCAAATAAAGTGGAGGTGGCCCGACAAAGTGGAGAGTATAGGAAGTAACATGTGTCTTAATGCTCTGTGTAAGAAAATGTGTGTATCGACGCTGAAGATAAAAACACATGTGTGTAAACAAGTAAAGGAAGCAACATCTCTCTAAATGCTCTGTGTAAGAAAGTGTGTGTATGGATGATGAAGAAAAAACATATGTGATCAAATGAGACAGGAAGCAACATCTCTCTCAATGCTCTGTGTAAGAATACATGTGCACAGGCGATGAAGATAAAAACACCTGTGTTTAAACAAGGAGAGGGCTCAACATTTCTAATGCTCTGTGTAAGAGAACATGTGTATTGACACTGAAAACAATAACACATGTGTTCAAACAAAGAAAGTCAGCAAAATCTCTCT
Source organism: Sigmodon hispidus (assembly GCA_004025045.1). Lineage (NCBI taxonomy): Eukaryota > Metazoa > Chordata > Mammalia > Rodentia > Cricetidae > Sigmodon > Sigmodon hispidus. Next base: position 40,805 of record PVIH01013034.1, on the reverse strand, counting down.
TAATGCTCTGTGTAAGTAAACGTGTGTATGGACGCAGACGAGAAAAACAAATGTGTTCAAACGAGGAGTGGAAGCAACATCTCTCTTAATGCTCTATCTAAGAAAACATGTGTATAGACGCTGAAGACAAAAACACATGTGTTCAAACGAGGAGAGGAACCAACATCTCTTAATGCTCTGTGTAAGAAAACGTTTGTATTTACGCTGAAGAGAAAAACACATGTGTTTAAACAAGTAGAGGACTCAACATCTCTCTTAATGCTCTGTGTAAGAAAAAAATGTGTATTGACACTGAAGAGAAAAAGACATGTGCAAACTAGGAGTGGAGGCAACATCTCTCTTAATGCTTTTTATAAGCAAACCTGAGCATTGACACGGAAGAGAAAAACACATGTGTTCAAAGGAGAAGAGGAAGCAACATCTCTCTTAAAGCTGTGTGTAAGAAAATGTTTGTACTGATGCTGAAGAGAAAAATGCATGTGTTCAAAGGAGGAGAGAAGGCAGCATTTCTCTGATTGCTCCGTGTAAGAAAACATGTGTATTGACATTGAAAATAGAATACATGTGTTCAAACAAGGAGAGGAAGCAACATCTCTTTTTATGCTCTGTGTAAGTAAATTGTGTTTTAACGCTGAAGAGAAAAGCACATGTGTTAAAAGGAGGAGAGGAAGCACGATCTCCCTTAATGCTCTGGGTAGGAAAACGTGACTATTGACGTTGAAGAAAAAAACACATCTGTTCAAACGATAGAGAAAGCAACATCTATATTAATGCTCTTTGGTAGAAAACATGTGTTCTCCTGCTGAAGTGAAAAACACATGTATTCAATTTTGTCCAGAAGAGGGCATGGTCAGCCATTGTGGGAATGGCAGTGAAAGTGGGTGTGCTCTGTCAAAGTGGGTGTGGACATGAAAAATGTATGTGGACAGTGCTGGGAATCGAACCCGGGTCCTCTGGAAGACCAGATGGTGCTCTTATCTACTGAGCCATCTCTCCAGCCCTTGTACCTTGTTTTGAGGTCTGGTTTGATCATCTCATTCCTTCCCCACAGTTTATAACTTACTGGAATTCTATGTTCCTATGCAGGTTCTACAGAAAGAAATCCAGGCAGCAAATTTCAGTCACAAATTGCATCCATATACAAAAGAAGAAATTTCATCACCCCAACATAATACGATGTTTTTTTTTCTCTTTGACCCACCCATAGCACTATAATTGTGTATACTCATCAACAACAACAAAACGTGAATGATAAATAAGTAAATAATGTAAAGTTCCCATTTGTCTACTGGCTTTTAATTTAATTGTAGCTAGATAAGCTCTCCAAATCCACTCCCACCCCTGCCTTGTGTGTGTGCATTCATGCCCTCCCATCCAGCTGCCTGATTTGTGAGCATGCCTGTTTTGTGTGCACCAAGCGCACAGAGGTCACGAGGAAGATGTTGGGTTTTAAGAAGTGCTCATAACCTATGTTTCATGCCACAATTTCAGTGGGAAAGTTTTAGAACTCACTTGTTCCTGTGAGGTTTTTGAGTTGTAAAACACACCCTTCCACATTGTTTCTCCTCAGGGCAGGCAGATGATTAAAAGAACAATACCCTCTTTAGAAATGGTAATTGAAGTGAAAAACACCCTCACAAAAAGGAACAACCCAGCCCCCTGTCAGCTCACCGGTAGCTGTGACAAGTACTCTTTTCCAGAAGAGAGAGAGAATATCATCAGAAAGAGAATAATTCCTGATGCTCAAGTAATTTCTCTATAGGAATTATCTATTCTCTGTGTGCTGGGCTGAAGAGATGGCTCAGAGTTCCATTCCCAGAAATCAGCTCAAGCGGGGGAGGGGAGCAGTTGGCTTCATAAAATTTGAAGCTTTTCTAAAGGAAAACTCAAGCCACACTTACACAGAAGAAAAAGTGAATGGACACTTTTTCTTGGCAGAATGTTTGTTTCCTTTTTTCTGATCTGTGAAAAATAGGGAGGGCTGTGCTGTGCTGGTACTCACCTTTAATCTCAGCATGGCCTCACCCCACCCCACCCCCTTCTATGTTAAAATCCAAATCTTATGAATTTGTGCTTAAGTAAAAAATAAAGTTAAAAAAAAAGATTTGGGGCTGGAGAGATGGCTCAGCAGTTAAGAGCACCGGTTGTTCTTCCAGAGGACCTGGGTTCGATTCCCAGCACCCACATGACAGCTAACAACTGTCTGTAGTTCCAGTTCTAGGCAAACACCAATGCAAATAAATAAATAATAAGTAAATAAAGTTTTTGTTTTTTTTAAAAAAAAAATTCATGCTTTATATGAGCACCTCTCGGAAATTCTCAACTGAGGCCTGCCTGCATGGCCCCTTGTTGAAAATCAGACACATGGAGTGCTGTGTGGACACACACAGGAGCTGGAATGTTTCTCAGATTTCCTCTGCTCCACACCCAGCAGAGATTGATTTGGGTTCTCCCACTCCTGAATCTCACACTACTGGGAGAGTGCCATTGGCCTATTGTGAAAGATGAGGGTAAAAAATGCATGTTTGTGATGGAATTTCTGTTATTTCCAAAAACCACATGGTGGCATCTAGTACCCACCTAAAACAACAGGCCAACCATATATCTTTTTAAAAAATTACAGTGATTATGCCTCTATCTACCTGCCTCTCTGTTTCTCTGTTTCTCAGTTTCTCCCTATTTCTGTTTCTCTCTCTCGATCTCTCTCTCGCTCCCTCCGTACCTCCCCATTGTGTGTCTCTCTCTTTGTCTGACACTTTCTGAATACCTAGGTTGACACCTGTGAGTGAAACCATACAGAAAAGTTCTGTCTCTTTATTTGTACTCCACACAAATTACCTCTTTCTCCAGAGTTCTTGGATTACAAGCCTCTTTATTTGAAAGAGAAACTGTCACCCCTGTCTGTAGGGTTAGTCCTCATCTTTCCAGCTTTATAGGGTCTTTTAGGGTCTCTAGGCGGCCTTCTGTTTTTCTGGGTTTTGATTGTTTGTTGGTGTGAGCTTTTCCTGTCTGTAAATCTACATTTCTTGCTGGGATGAAGTGGTGTAGGCCTCTATTCCCAGTATTTGGAAGGGAAATTCTCTCTCTCTTTCTCTCTTTCTCTCTCTCTCTCTCTCTCTCTCTCTCTCTCTCTCTCTCTCTCTTTCTCTCTCTGTCTTTCTCTCTCTGTCTCTGTCTCTCTCTCTGTCTGTCTCTCTCCTTTGTGCTTCTGTCTGAATATTCAGGGTTGACACCTGTGTATGAAGCCAGACAGACAGTGTCTGTCTCTTTAGCTGCACTGCAAACAAAGACAGATTTTCCTCTTTCTCCAGCGGTGCATGCTTTTGATCTTGGCAGAGAAGCATATCTACCCACAGTTTGCAAGAGATTATTGTCAGCCTGGTGAAAGTGTGGTTGATATTCATCTTTCCAGCTCCATTTGGCTCTGTGACCTTACATTTTTCTGCTGTGTGTGTGTGTGTGTGTGTGTGTGTTTTGGGATTTATTGCATTGGTTGTTTCTTCTGGAGGGTGAAATCCACATGTTTTTCTTTTCATTTCCCCTCATCCCTCTGACCTACCCAAGACAGAAAGCTTAAAGTTGGTGTTTTTTTTTTCATGTGCAGTGTATTGGATCAATCGATCAAATTACTTCACAAAACAAACAAACAAATTGGTTTTTAATTCTGGCCCTCTGCAGGTCAGGACACCTCACAAAGCACCTAAAGGACCTAGCAAAGTACGTCACATGGTTGCTACCATCTTGTGGAGGTCACAAGCCAACATGGTGATTTCCTCCATCTTGTTGAGGTCAAAGGCCATGTTGTGTAAGCGAACTGCTGTAGTAACTGAAAGGGTTGGGACTTTGACACTCCTTAGCCCCCACCTAGAGACAGAGACACACTCTGATGCCTGAGTTCAAATATGGTTTGGCACACAGAAAAATATTGAGAGATGATATTTTTTCTTTTTTAAAAATTTCTTATTTATTCTCATAAATATCTTTTTTTAACTTTATTTATTTATTTATTTGCTTTGGTGTTTCCCCGGAACTGGAACTACAGACAGTTGTTAGCTGATATGTGGGTGCTGGGAATCGAACCCAGGTCCTCTGGAAGAGCAGATGGTGCTCTTAACCTCTGAGCCATCTCTCCAGCCCCTAGATGTTATTTTTTCTAATAAGATGAGGGAAAACTGAAAAGAGACCTGTAGTCAAAAGCATCCTGGAATGAGATCTGCTGCCTTCTTCTGGCTTGCAGGGATACTGTATACATAACAAATACATCTTTCAAACAAAATGTCTCTAGGATGGTGGTGCTGAAGTGCCTTGTCTGAGAGAATTGAACCCCAGTGTCTGGTCTGGGCATGTTCATATATGTGCTGGGTGTTTAACCTGCCCACATGCTCACATTTACAGGGTGTAAGATTTCATCTTGAAAGTTCAATTTTGTGTGGGAAGAAAAGACATGTGTCTGATTTCCTCAGTGGGTGTGTTTGTGTGTGTGTGTGTGTTTTCTGTGTTTAAATCCACATTTCCTGCATTGCCTGGAAAAGTTATGGCATTTAATCCTAGCTTTTGGGAGGCAAAGATCTCCATCAATTTACTGGGTTATTTGGTTTGTTTGTTTGTTTGTTTGTTTAAGGCCTGTTAATTCTTTCTCCTCCCACCTCAAAAGATAAAACTTGTATGTGGAGGGCACAAGAACGGAGCTCAAATCCTTATACCTCACAAGTAGCTAGGAATCTACAGTGTGTGCATATTGGTCACACAAAGCCTGATGATCCTAATTAATTTCAGAAATCCAGAAGGTGGAGTGGGGTGAGGGAGAAAACCCTGGATAGTTCTTATATATCAAGCAACCTGATTTAGTGCATCAGTTGTTGGATATTGGCTAGGACAGGGCCTTACCATCTTTGGTTAACACTGAATATCTCAAGGGGACACTGTTGTTGTCTTGGCTGTACAGGTTCTTACTGACAACCTGGATGTTTGTCTGCTGACACGTCTCCTTGTGGTACTTCATCCCAAATCAAACATGGTTTCTGCAATGAGACAAACAGGCAAAAATTATATCAAAGCCCATGATTCCAGGCACACATGAGACCTCCCCCCAAAACTAACCTGCCTGTTTGACTCTCTAGACAGACCCACTAAACCCCAATATATTATAACTTCTGAAAGTCTTCCTTCAAAACAACACTTAATCCAATGGGAAATAGTTCCTACTTCCTTCATGAAATGTTGTTCCTTCATTTGGTGACTGGTCTAATGAAGAATATAACAGCTTTCTCATTTTACTGTCCTGCAGGCAGTGGTGGTACACCACACTCCCTTTCCAATCTGGAATCCCTTCCTTCTCTCTTCTCTCAGAGTATTCTGTACCCCAAGTATTCCTCTTGTAGATGTATATTCCTCATTTAGTGCATTTGTTTATTTATTTATTCCTTTGGCGTCTTTTAAAGATTATTTTTCAACTGATCATTTGAATATTAGAGGTCACCTTATCCTGGGTCACAACCCCCCTCATTTTCTTTTCATTGCTTGATCCTCCTCACTAGATCCTTTGTATACATTAATATCCACAAAATCTGTTGAGAACTTCAGCCACTTCTAACTGGGCACAGACATATTCATCTCAATGTATCTGAAATTTTATTTCTATATTAAACAGCTGCAGGCATTCTCTTTTCATTAGTTTCTAAGAAAACTAAGAAATGAACTAACAAACCAACAAAACACAATAAAACATCAATATATAATGCCAAATAGATTATCTAGAGATTCTATGACAGTTTACATAAAGGATTTAACCTCCTCATAGTTGAGAATCTATTTATGAAGGTTGGGGTTTTGAACCAATGTCCCACGGAGTGGTAACTGTGTATAAAAGATATAGAAAATCAAAATAACATGAAATTGTATAGTCTGAGGGAACAATAAATTGTCAGCAGAAGCTTTTCTGCAAAACTGACCTTCTGGCTGAATACCAAGTAGGAAAGGAACCCACATATAAGACAATTAAAATTATGAACATTTGAAGCAGAAGACAGATCCCTGAGCCCACACACACTGGGCATCATCAAGCAACCACATGCAAGAAGCACAGTGGGGCACAGACAACTTGCTAAGGGTAAAAGATGACTCTAGTTAGGCCTGGAATGGGAACAGAGGCTTGGGAATCAAGGGAGAATTAAGTGTCATTGTAATAGACTGGAAGATCCCCGAGACATAGATCTTTCTCTGCCTATTCTCACCAAGCATCTTTTCAATCTGCAAAGAATGTGAGAGGTTGGCTCCAGGAACACCCTGACCTGTTGAGCACAGTCACCATTTACAATTTAAGGAGCTGAGTCCTCTATAAGTTGCTGTCCTATTGAGGTCTCAATTAATTTTCTTGGTGGCTATAGTGACAAACCTTCTCCTTACCTGTCTTTCTAAAATTCAGAAAGACTGAAAAAGAGCTGACTTCCAGGGAATTGGTACAATCCTATGAGCACAGCACTCAGAAATTTGAAGTAGAGGATGAGATACATAAAGCCTGTCTCAAAAAAAAACTCTCACAGAAAGAATTCTCTCTTTCCACATCTTTTAGCCACAGTATTACTAAAGTTGATCAACTTTATTTTGGACCCTTCTTATTAAACTATGAATATGATCTGAAGAGAAAAAAACACTAGCTCTGAATTCTTCAACTTTCTGCCTCTTCCTCCAGGAGGTTGAGGCTATAAGTTATGTGACATGAGCCAAGGTTAGAATACTTAATGCTTTAAGAGCCTATATTCTGTGGTATAGAAAGGTAAAGATGCAAGATATATAGGCCTTGGGAAAGGGAGAAGGAAGCCAGGTATGGCAACATGTGCTTGCAAATCCCAGGAGTCCAAGCTGAAGTCAGAACTTTGTGGCAAGCCAGAGCTACAGAGAGAGAGACTGTCATGTACAGAGAAAACAGAGGAGTAAAGGTTATGCTTTGCTCTTTGGCATGACAGGTCTCAGAGTATAGTGAAGAAGGGTTATTTCCTGGTGACTGCTTTACTCATGCTCTCCCAGGAACAGATCTGATTTCTGAGACTTGAGTGAGTCAGAGGGCTAATATATGAACAATGTGATCCCATTGGCTCTGAGACAAGTGCTGATAAAAAGGGGAACTTTCAGCAGAGAAGCAGTGTAAAGATTTTGGCTGGATCCCCACTTAGGAAAGTTGTTTTCTGGGACCAAGGTTGGTCTGTGGTGCTTGACCCCAGACACTCCCTAGCAGACAGGACTAGGATTTAGCTGTGAGGGGCTCCTCCAGATGCTCCTAAAAGAGGGACATTGCAGGGCCACCCAGCCTCCTATTGCATCAGCAGAGGACTGAGGACTTTGAAATTCAGACTCAGACTCTGCCCAGAGGTGAGGTGAGGTCAGCAGGCCACTGTGCCTGAATATCCAAGTGGGACAGTTGTGTTCTGGGACCAGGATCAGTCTGTAGTGCTTGACCCCAGACATTCCTTAGCAGGCAGGACTAGGGTTTGGCTGTGAGGGGCTCCTCTAACCACACCTAAAAGAGGGGACATTGCACAGCCAGCCTCACCTCCAGGGCAGACTGCATCATCAGAGAAGGACTGAAGACTTGAAATTCAGACACCTGCCCAGAAGAAAGTGGTGGTTCTACAACTACAAGACCTGAACAGAGCAATGAAGAGGAAGCAGAAGGAAGCAATACCAAAAACACCTTTAGGAAGATCATTGAAACCTTCAAAGAAGATATAAAAAAATTCCCTTAAAGAAATAGAAGAAAATACAAACAAAAAATTGGAAGAGATAAACAAATCCTTGAAAGAAAACCAAGAAAAGGTAAACCAAAAAGGTAAAGAAACATTTCAGGAACTAAAAACTGAAATAGAAGCAATAAAGAGGCCCAAAATGAGGCCAAGATGGAAATAAAAAACCTGAAGAAAAAGAGCTGGAACTACACATACAAGCATATCCAACAGAATCCAAGAGATGGAAGAGAGAATCTCTGAAGTGAAAGACTCAGTAGCTGAAATAGATATATCAGTCAAAGAAAATACTGAAACAAAAAAGCCATAACACAAAATGTTCAGGAAATCTGGGACACCATGAAAAGACCTAACTTGGGAATAATTGTGTGTGGTCAGTGAAAGTAGATATGGTAAGCCAAAGTGGGCATGGCCTTTTGTCTTGGTGGTTACTCAAAGTGGGCATGGGCATGGACAGTCAACTAGTGCGTGGTCAAACACTGTGGGCATGGCTTGGAGTGGGCACCATCACTCAATGTGGGTGTGGTCAGTCAGAGTGGGCATGGTCCACACCAGCTTATAATAATCCCTATAATATAAAGTTTTATACTTGGTTTAAAACATTCTTATTTAGTGGGATGGTGTGGGAGTAGTCAGTCACTGTGGGCGTGGTTAGTCAAACTTGTTGTGGTCAGCCATTGTGGGCAGGTCAGTCAAAGTGCCCATGTTCAGTCAATATGGGCATTGCCCACCAAATTGGAGAGGAGTGCAAAAAACAACTCTTTTAATGCTCTGTGTAAGAAAGCGTGTGTATGGACACTGAAGAGAAAAACACATGTGTCCAAACGAGGAGTGGAAGCCACATCTCTTTTAATGCTCTGTAAGAAAACAGTGTATTGATGCTGAACACTAAAACACATGTGTTAAACTGAGGAGAGGAAGCAACATCTCTCATAATGCTGTGTATAAGAAAATGTGTGTATTGATGCTGAAGAGAAGAACGCATGTGTTCAAACAAAGAGAGAAAGCATCATCTCTCTTAATGCTCTTTAGAAGCAAATGTGTGTATTGATGCTGAAGATAAAAACACATGTGTTTACACGAGAAGAGGACGCAACATCTGTCTTAATGCTCTTTGTAACAAAACATATGCATTTACCTTGAAGACAAAAACTCATCTGTTCAAACAAGGAGAGAAAGCAACATCTCTCTTAATGCTCTCTGTAAGAAAACGTGAATTGATGTTGTAGAGAAAAACACATGGGTTCAAGTGAGGCCTGATGTGGGCATGGCCTGGTGTGGGTGTTGTCAGTCACAGTGGGCATGATGTGGAGTGGGCATGGTCATTCAAAATGGATATGACCAGTCAAAGTAGGCATGGTCAGTCAACTTGGGTGTGGTATTGTGTGGGAATGGTCAGTCTAAGAGGGCGTGGCCAGTTTATGTGGGCTTGGCCAGTCAAACTGGGCATGGTCAGTCTAAGTGATCATGGCAGTCAAATGGTCATGACTAGTCAAAGTGAGTATGGTCCCTCAAAGTAGGCATGGTCAGTCAAATTGGACATAGTCAGTCAAAGTGGACATGGTCAGTCAAAGTGGGAGTGGCCAATCAAATTTGGCATTGCCAGTCAAAGAATGCGTGCTCCGTTACTTAGGTGTGGCCTGGTGAGGGCTTGTTCAGTCAAAGTGGGCATGGCCAATCAGTGTGGGTGTGGTCATTCAACGAGGGTATGGTAATCCAAAGTGGGCATGGCCTTGGGTCGTTGTGGTCACTCAAAATGGGCATGGTCAGTCACAATGTGCATGGCATGGTGTGGGGCGTGGGCAGTCAAAGTGGGCGTGACCTGAGAAAATGGGCGTAGTCAGTCAAATTGGACATGGTCAATCACAGTAGACATGGCTTGGTCACTCAATGTGGGGGTGGTCAGTCAAAGAGGGTGGGGTCCCACCACCTTATAATAATCCCTATAATGTATAGTTTTAGACTTAGTATATAACTTTCTTATTTAGAGGGTTGGTGCCATGGTCAGTCACAGTGGGCGTGGTCAATCAAAGCAGTCTTGGTCAGCCATTATGGGCATGGTCAGTCAAAGTGAGCGTGGCCCATCAATGTGTAGAGGAGTAGAAGGAACATCTTTCTTAATGCTCTGTGTAATAAAACATGTGTATTGTCACTGAAGAGAAAAACACATGTGTTTAAACAAGGAGAGGAAGCACCATCTCTCTTATTGCTCTGTGTAAGAAAAGTTGTGTATTGACACTGAAGAGAAAAACACATGTGTTCAAATGAGGCCTGATGTGGGCATAGTCAGTAAAGGTGGGCATGGTGAGTCAAGGTGGGTGTGGTCAGTCTACATGAACATGGCCAGTCAATGTGGGCATGCCCAGCCAAAGTGAGCATGGTCAGTCACTGTGGGTTTGGCCTGTTGTGTACATCTTCTTGTGTGTGCATGGTCACTCAAATTGGGTGTGGTCAGTCAAATAGGGATGGTCAGTCAAAGTGGTTGTGGCATGGTGTGAGCGTGGTCACTCAAAGTGGCCATGGTCAGTCATAGTGTTTGTTGTCGGTCAAGGTGTGCATGGTCAGTCAAGTGGGCGTGGCCAGTCAAAGTGGGCGCAGCCAGTCAAAGTGGGTGTGGCCAGTCAAAGTGGGTGTGGTGAATCACTGTGGGCATAGTAAATCAAGGGGTGTGGTCTGTCACTGTGGGTGTGGTGGATCACTGTGGGCATGGCCTCGTGTGTGCCTGGTCACTCAAGGTGAGTGTTGTCATTCAAAGTGGGCATGGCCAGTCAAAGTGGTTGTGGTCAGTCAAGGTGGGCATGGCCAGTCGAAGTGGGCATGCTCTGTAAATGTAGGCATGGTCGGTCAAAGTGTCCATGGTATTGTGTGGGCATGGACTGCCTAAGTGAGCATGGCAAGTTTGAGTGTGGCATTTGAGTGTGGCCAATCAGTGTGGGCAAGAGCAGTCAAACTGGTTGTGGTCACTCAATGTGCATGTGGTCAGTCACTGTGGGTGTGGCCTGGTGTAGGCGTGGTCTTTTCTGTACATGTTCACTCAAATTGGGTGTAGTCTGTCAAAGTGGGTGTAGCAAGTATAAATGGGTGTGGCCAGTCAATATGGGTTTGGCCAGTCTAAGTGGGCATGACCAGTCAAAGTGGGCAGGGTCTGCCAAAGTGGGCATGGTCAGTCAAAGTGTGTGTGGTCATTTAATGTGGACATGGCCAGTCACTATGGGCGTGGCCACTCAAAGATGCCATAGTCACTCAAAGTGTATGTGTTGAATCACTGTGGGCATAGTAAATCAAGGTGGGTGTGGTAAGTCACTGTGGGCATTGCCTTGTGTGTGCATGATCACTCAAACTGGGTGTGGTCAGTCAAAGTATGCGTGTCCAGTCAAAGTGACTGTGGTCAGGCAAGGTGGGCGTGGCAGTTAAAATGGGCATGGTCAGTCACTGATATCATGGTATTGTCTGGGCATGGTTAGTCTAAGTGGGCATGGCCAGTCTAGTTGGGCATGGCCATTGTCATTAGGCGTGGCCAGTCATTGTGTTTGTGGACATTCAGAGTGGGCATATTCACTCCAGGTGGGTGTGGTCAGACACTGTGGGTGTGGCCTGGATTGGGTGCAGCCTGGTGTTTTCAAGGTCCCTCAAATTGTGTGTGGTCAGTCAAAGTGGGCATGGTCAGTCAATGTGGGAGGGGTCAGTGAAAGGGGGTGTGCTCACTCAACATGGGCATGGTCAATCAAAGTAGATGTGGTCAGTCACATTGAGGGTGGCCAGTCAAATTGGGCATGGCCAGTCTAAGTGGACATTGTCCATCACTGTGGGTGTGGCCCAACAACTGTGGGTGTTGCCTGTGTTGGCATGCTTGGTTGCAATGGGCGTGGTCTGTCACTGTGTGTTTGGCCAGTGAAAGTGTATGTGGTAAGCCAAAGTGGGCATGGCCTTTTGTGTGTGTGGTCACTCAAAGTGGCCATGGGCATGGTCAGTCAACTAGAGAGTGACCAAACACTGTGGGCATGGCCTGGAGTGGGCCTTGTCACTCAATGTGGGTGTGGTCAGTCAAAGTAGGCATGGTCCACACCAGCTTATAATAATCCCTATAATATAATGTTTTATACTTCGTTTAAAACAGTCTTATTTAGTGGGATGGTGTGGGCATAGTCAGTCACTGTGGGCATGGTTAGTCAAAGTTGTCATGGTCAGCCATGTTGGCAGGTCAGTCAAAGTGCCCGTGTTCAGTCAATGTGGGCGTTGTCCATCAAATTGGATAGGAGTGCAAGCAACAACTCTTTTAATGCTCTGTGTAAGAAAGTGTGTGTATGGACACTGAAGAGAAAAACACATGTGTCCAAATGAGGAGTGGATGCCACATCTCTTTTAATGCTATTTAAGAAAACAGTGTATTGATGCTGAACACTTAAACAAGAAAACATATGCATTTACCTTGAAGATAAAAACTCATCTGTTCAAATCAGGAGAGAAAGCAACATCTCTCTTAATGCTCTGTGTAAGAAAACATGAATTGATGTTGAAGAGAAAAACACATGGGTTCAAACGAGGCCTGATATGGGCGTGGCCTGTTGTGGGTGTTTTCAGTCACAGTGGGTATGGTGTGGAGTGGGCATCGTCATTCAAAATGGACATGACCAGTCAAAGTAGGCGTGGTCAGTCACTGTAGGTGTGTTCTTGTGTGGGTGTGATCAGTCAAAGTGGGCACGGTCAGTCAAAGCGAGAGTCGTCATTCAAAATAGGCATGGTCGCTCAAGGTGGGGGTGACCAGTCAATCAGGGCATGGTCAGGCAAAGTGAGGTTGGCCATTCAAACTGGGCGTGGCCAGTCTAAGTGGACATGGTCCATCACTGTGGGTGTGGCCCTGTATGGGCATGGCCAGTCAGTGTGAGCATGGTCAATCAAAGTAGGTGTGGTAAGTCAAATTTCGCGTGGCTTTGTGTGTTCATGTTCAGCGTGGCATGGAGCGGGAATGGCCTGTCAAAGTGGTCAAAGTGGGCGTGGGATTGTGTGGGTGTGCTGAGTTAAAGTGGGCATGGTCTGTCAAAGTGTGCTTGGACAATCAAATTGGTCATGGCCTGGTTTGGGCATGGTCAGTCAAATTGTGCAGGGCCTGTTGTGGCCGTGGTCAATCAAAGTGGGCATGACCAGTCAATGTGGACTTATTCAGTTTAAGTGGGCATGGTCCACAACAGTTTATAATGATCCCTATAGTATATAGTTGTATTCTTGGTTTAAAACTTTCTTATTTAGTGTGCTGGTGAGGGTGTGGACAGTCACTGTGGGCGTGGCCAGTCACTGTGGGAGTGGTCAGTCAAAGTGGTCATAGTCAGCCATCGTGGGCGTGGTCAGTCAAGTGGGCGTTGCCCATCAAGTTGGAGAGGAGTGGAAGCAACATCTCTTAATGTTCTGTGTAAGAAAACGTGTGTATTGCTGCTAAAGAAAAAAAACATGTGTTTAAATAAGGAGAGGAAGCAACATCTCTTTTAGTGCTCTGTGGAAGGAAACGTGTGTTTGCCACTGAAGAGAAAAGCACATGTGTTCAAACTAGGCCTGATGTGGGTGTGGTCAGTTTAGGTGGGCACAGTCAGTCTAAGTGGGCATGGCCAGTCTATGTGGGTGTGGTCACTCAATTTGGGTGTGATCAGTCACTGTAAGTGTGACCTGGTCTGTGCGTGGTGTTGTGTGTCCATGGAAACACAAATTGTGTGTATTAAGACAAAGTGGGCATGGTCAGTCAAAGTAGGTGTGGTGAATCACTGTGGGCATAGTAAATCAACAGGTGTGGTCTGTCACTGTGGGTGTGGTGGGTCACTGTGGGCATGGCCTTGTGTGTGCCTGATCACTCAAGGTGAGTGCTGTCATTCAAAGTGGGCATGGCCAGTCAAAGTAGCTGTGGTCAGTCAAGGTGGGCATGGCCAGTCGACGTGGACATGCTCTGTAAATGTAGGCATGGTCGGTGAAGGTGTCTGTGGTATTGTGTGGGCATGGACAGACTAAGTGAGCATGACAAGTTTGAGTGTGGCCAGTCAGTGTGGGCATGGGCAGTCAAAATGATCATGATCTCTCAATGTGCATGTGGTCAGTCACTGTGACTGTGGCCTGGTAGGGGAATGGGCTTTTCTGTGTATGGTCACTCAAATTGGGTGTAGCCTGTAAAAGTGGGTGTAGCAAGTATAAGTGGGTGTGACCAGTCAATATGGGTTTGGCCAGTCAAAGTGGGCATGACCAGTCAAAGTGGGCAGGGTCTGTCAAAGTGGGCATGGTCAGTCAAATTGTGTGTGGTCATTCAAAGTGGACATGGCCAATCGCTATGGGCGTGGTCACTCAAAGTGGCCATAGTCACTCAAAGTGGGTGTGCTGAATCACTGTGGGCATAGTAAATCAAGGTGGGTGTGGTAATTCACTGTGGGTGTTGCCTTGTGTGTGTGTGGTCATTCAAACTGGGTGTGGTCAGTCAAATTGTGCATGTCCAGTCAAAGTGGCTGTGGTCAGGCAAGGTGGGCGTGGCCAATCAAAATGGGCATGATCAGTCACTGATGTCATGGTATTGTCTGGGCATAGTTAGTCTAAGTGTGCGTGGCCAGTCTAGGTGGGTGTGGCCATTGTAGGTGGGCGTGGCCAGTCTTTGTGGTCCTGGACAGTCAGAGTGGGCACTTTCACTCAATGTGGGTGTGGTCAGACACTGTGAGTGTGGCCTGGTTTCCATGTGGCCTTGTGTGTTCTAGGTCCCTCAAATTGTCTGTGGTCAGTCAAACTGGGCATGGACAGTCAATGTCCGAGTGGTCAGTGAAAGGGGGCATGCTCACTCAACATGGGCATGGTCAATCAAAGTACATGTGATTAGTCAAATTGAGGGTGGCCCGTCAAATTGGGTGTGGCCAGTCAAAGTGTGCGTGGTCATCACTGTGGGTGTTGCCTTGTGTGGGCGTGGTCGGTCAAAGTGGGCGTGGTCTGTCACTATGTGTGTGGTTAGTGAAAGTGTATGTGGTAAGCCAATGTGGGCATGGCCTTTTGTGTGCATGGTCACTCAAAGTGGGCATGGGCATGGTCAGTCAACTAGTATGTTGTCAAACACTGTGGGCATGGCCTGGAGTGGGCATTGTCACCCAATGTGGGAATGGTCAGTCAAAGTGGGCATGGTCAGTCAAACTGGGTGTGGTTGGTCAAAGTGAGTGTGGCTTAGTGTGGTTGTGGTCCTTCAAAGTGAGCATGGCCAGTCAAAGCAATCATGGTCAGTCACAGTGTTTGTAGACAGTCAAAGTGGGTATGCTCAGTCAAAGTGGATGTGGCCAGCTAAAGTGGGCATGGTCGGCCTGGTGAGCGTGGCCAGTAAAAGTGGTTGTGGTCGGTCTAGGTGGATGTGGTCAATCAGTGTGGAGTCACTGTAGGAGTGGCAAATCAAAATGGGAGTGTCCAGTCAAAGTGGGTGTGGTCTTCTGAGGGTGAGTGCTGTCTAAGTGGGATGGTTATTCAAAGTGGGCAAGGTCAGTCAATGTGGGAAAGGCAAGTCAAATTGGGCTTAGTTGCTCAATGTGAGAATTGTCAGTCATTGTGAGTGTGGCCTGATGTGAGTGTGGCTTTCTGGGTTCATGGTCACTCAAAGTGAGTTTGGTCAGTCACTGTGGGCATGGTAAATGTGGGCGGGCACAAAGTGTGTGTGGTCTTTGTGGGCGTGGTCAAAGTGAGCATGATCATTAAAAGTAGGCATGGTCAGTCAAATTGGGAGTGGCCAGTCAAAGTGGGCGTGTTCACTCAATGTGGACATGCTTGATAACTGTGGGTGTGTCCTACTATGGGCATGGCCAGTCAAAGTGGGTGTGTCCAGTCAAAGTGGGCATGGCTTGGTATGGTTGTGGTCCAACAAAATAGGCATGGTCAGTCAACGTGGGCCTGGTCAGTCACTGTGGGCGTACCCAGTCAAAGTGGATGTGGTCAGTCAAAATGGGTATGGTCAGTTGCTGTGGGCATTGACAGTCAAATTTTGCATGCTTGGTGTGGGCGTAGTCAGTCTCTGTGTGTGGGCCCGGTCAAAGTTGCTGAGGTCAATCAAAGTGGGCATGGCCTGGTGTGGGCATAGTCAGTCACTGTGGGCCTGGTCAGTCAAACTGGGTGTGTTCAGTCACAGTGGGTCTGCTCAGTCAATCATAGTGTGGCTAGTCAAAGTGGGTGTTGTCTATCAAACTGGGTGTGTAGAGTCAATGTGGGCATGGCCAGTCAAATTAGGCATGGTCAGCCAAAGCGTGCATGGTCAGTCAATGTGGGCGTGGTCAGTCACTCTGGATGTGGTCAGTCAAAGTGGGCGTGGCTTGGTATTTGTTTAGTCCATCAAATTGGGTGTTGCCAGTAAAAGTGGGCATGGTCAGTCACTGTGGGCTTGCCCCGTCAAAGTAGGCAAACCCAGTCAACATGGGTGTGGTCTTTGTGGGTGTCTTCAGTCAAAGTGGACGTGGCTTGGTATTTGCTTAGTCCATCAAATTGGGCGTTGCAAGTAAAAGTGGGCATGGTCAGTCAATGTGGACATAGCCAGTCAAAGTGGGTGTGTTCACTCAATGTGGACGTGGTTGATCACTGTGGGTGTGGTCTGCTTTGGGTGTGGTTTTGTGTGTTCATGGTCACTCAAAGTGGGTGCCATCAGTCAAAGTGGGCATGGTCACTCAAAGTGTGCATGGTCATTCAAAGTGGATGTGGTAAGTCACTGTGGGCATGATAAGTCAAAGTCGGCATGGTCTGTCAAAGAATGTGTGGTCAATCAAAGTGGGCATGGCCAATCACTATGAGGGTGCTCACTGAAAGTGTGCATGGTCAAAGTGGGCATTGTCGGTCACTGTGGGCATGGTAAGTCAAGGTGGGAGTGGTAAGGCATTGTGGATGTCACTTTGTGTTGGTGTGGACTGTCATTGGGGGTGTGGTCAGACACTGTGGGCATGGCCTCATGTGTGCGTTTTCATGTAAAGTCTATGTAGTCACTCAAAGTGGGGATGATCAGTGAAATTGGGTGTGGCTAGTCAAAGTGGGCGTGGAAAGACAAAATTGTTCTGATCAGTCAATGGGGGTGTGGTCAATCAAAGTGGGTGTAGTCATCACTGTGGGTGTAGACTAGTATGGGCATAGTCAATCCAAGTGGGCATGGCCAGTCAAGGTGGGTATGGTCAGTCACTGTCAGCATGGTCACTCAATGAGGACATGGTCACTGAAAGTGGGCATAGTCGGTCAAAGTGGGTGTGGGCATTCAATGTGAGCATGATCAGTCAAAATGGCTGTGACCAGTCAGGTGGGCATGATCAGTCAAAGTGGATGTGGTGAGTCAATGTTGGCGTGTGTATTGATGTTGAAGATGAAAAACATGTGATTAAAGCCAGGAGGGAAAGAAACATCTTTCTTAATGCTCTGTGTAAGAAAACATGTGTATTGACATTGAAGAGAAAAACACATGTGTTCAAATGAGGCCTGATGGGGGCATGGTCAGTCAATGTTCCAGTGGTCATTTAAAGAGGACATGGTCAATCAAACTCAGTGTGATCCACACCAGCTCATAATGATCGCTTAATATAGTTTTATATTTAGGTTTAACATTCTTATTTATTTTGCTGCTGTGGGCGAGGTTATCTCAGTGGGCATGACCTGCTATGGGCATGGCCAGTCAAAGTGGGTGTGTTCAGTCAAAGTGGGCAAGGCTTGGTGTGGTCGTGGTCCAACAAAATTGGCATAATCAGTCAATGTGGGCCTGGTCAGTCACTGTGGACGTGGCCAGTCAAAGTGTGCGTGGTCATTCAAAGGGGGTGTGGTCAGTTGCTGTGGGCATTGACAGTCAAAGTGGGCATGCTTGGTGTGGACGTTGATAGTCACTGTGTGCATGGTCAGTCTTAGTAGGTGAGGTCTTGTGTGGGCATGGTCACTCAAAGTGTGCATGGTCAGTCAAAGTGGACGTGGTCAGTCACTGTGTGTATGGCCTGCTGTAGGCGTGGTCAGTCAAAGTGGACATGATCCACAACAGCTTATAATGATCCCTATAATATATAGTTTTATACTTAATTTAAAGCATTCTTTTTTAATGGACTGGTGTGGCATGGTCAGTCACTGTGGGTGTGGCCTGCTGTCTGCATGGCCAGTCAAAGTGGGCATGTTAATTCAAAGTGGGCCTGTTCAGTCAATCATAGTGTGGCTAGTAATAGTGGGTGTGGTCTATCAAACTGGGCATGTACAGTCAATGTGGGCATGGCCAGTCA
The DNA here is from genome assembly GCA_004025045.1 of Sigmodon hispidus. Classification (NCBI taxonomy): domain Eukaryota; kingdom Metazoa; phylum Chordata; class Mammalia; order Rodentia; family Cricetidae; genus Sigmodon; species Sigmodon hispidus. Next base: position 22,843 of record PVIH01013034.1, on the reverse strand, counting down.
AAGTGGGCATGGTCAGCCAAAGGGTGCATGGTCATTCACTGTAGGCGTGGTCAGGCACTTTGGCTGTGGTCAGTCTCTGTGGCCTTGACTAGTCAAAGTGGGCATACCCAATTAAAGTGGGTGTGTTCTTGTGTGGGTGTCTTCAGTCAAAGTGGGCGTGGTCATTCAATGTGGGCATAGTCAGTCAATGTGTGCATGGCCAGTCAAAGTGGGCATGGTCAGTCAAAGTGGGTGTGGTCAGTCAAAGTGGGTGTTGTTGGTCAAAGTGGGTGTGGCTTGGTGTCGGTATGGTCTGTCAAAGTGAGCGTAGCCAGTCTAAGAGGGCATGGTCAGTAACTGTGTTTGTGGACAGTCAAAGTGAATATGCTCAGTCAAAGTGGATGTGGCCAGTTAAAGTGGGCATGGTCGGCATGGTGGGCATGGCCATTAAAAGTGGTTGTGGTCGGTCAAGGTGGATGTGGTCAATCAGTGTGTTAATAGTCACTCACTGTAGGAGTGGCCAATCATAATGGGAGTGTCCAGTAAAAGAGGGTGTGATCATCTGAGGATCATTGCTGTCTAAGTGGGCATGGTTATTTAAAGTGAGCAAGGTCAGTCAATGTGGGAAAGGCCAGTCAAAGTGGGCGTGGTCACTCAATGTGAGAATGTTCAGTCATTGTGAGTGTGGCCTGATGTGAGTGTGGCTTTCTGTATTCATGGTCACTCAAAGTGGGTTTGGTCAGTCACTGTGGGTGTGGTCAAAGTGGGTGGGCACAAAGTGTATGTGGTCTTGTGTGGGCGTGGTCAAAAAATAACATGGTCATTAAAAGTTAGCATGGTAGGTCAAATTGGAGGTGGCCATTCAAAGTAGGCATGTTCACTCAATGTGGACATGGTTGATAACTGTGGGTGTGATCTGCTTTGGGCATGGTTTTGTGTGTTCATGGTCACTCAAAGTGGGTGTGATCAGTCAAATTGGGCGGGGTCAGTTAAAGTGGATGTGGACAGTCAAAGTTGGTTTGGCCCGTCAATGTGGATATAAGTGGAATCAACATCTTTCTAAATGCTCAGTGTAAGAAAATGTGTGTATTCCCACTGAAGAGAAAAACACGTGTTTAAAAAAAAAGAGAGGAAGCAACATCTCCCTTTATGCTCTTTGTAAGAAAATGTGTATTGACGCTGTAGACAAATACACCTGTGCTCAAACGAGGACAGGAACCAACATCTCTCTTAATGCTCTCTGTAAGAAAACATGTATACTGGCGATAAAGAGAAAAACACAGTTGTTCAAACAAGGAGAGGAGTCAACATCTTTCTTAATTCTTTGATTAATAAAATGTGTGTATTGATGCTTAAGACAAAATTACATGTGGTTAATCGAGGAGAGAAAGCAACATCTTTCTTAATGCTCTGTGTAAGAAAACGTACATTGAAGAGAAAAACACATGTATTCAAACGAGGCCTGATGGGGGCATGGTCAGTCAATGTTCCAGTGGTCAGTTAAAGTGGACATGGTCAGTCAAACTCGGTGTGATCCACACCAGCTCATAATGATAGCTTAATATATAGTTTTATATTTAGGTTTAACTTTCTTATTTATTTTGCTGCTGTGGGAGAGGCTATCACTGTGGGCGTGGCCTGCCATGGGCATGGCCAGTCAAAGTAGGTGTGTTCAGTCAAAGTCGGCGTGGCTTGGTGTGGTCGTGGTCCAACAAAATGGGCATGGTCAGTCAACATGTGCCTGATCAGTCACTGAGGGCGTGGCCATTCAAAGTGGGCGTGGTCATTCCAAGTGGGTGTGGTCAGTTGCTGTGGGAATTGACAGTCAAAGGGTGCATGCTTGGTGTGGACATGGTCAGTCACTGTGGGTGGGCCTAGTCAAAGTGGGAGAGGTCAACCAAATGGGCATGGCCTGATGTGGGCATAGTCAGTCACTGTGGGCATGGTCAGTCTAAGTAACCGAGGTCTTGTGTGGGTATGGTCACTCAAAGTGTGCAAGGTCAAAGTGGATGTGATTAGTCACTGTGGGTGTGATCTGCTGTAAGCATGGTCAGTCAAAGTGGGCGTGGTCAGTCAAAGTGGGTGTGTTCAGTCAATGTGGATGTGGCTTGGTGTGGGTGTGGTCCGTCAAAGCGAGCATGGCCCTTCAAAGCAGGCATGGACAGTCACTTTGTTTGTGGACATTCAAAGTTCGTATACTCAGTCAAAGTGGATGTGGCCAGCTAAAGTGGGCATGGTCGGCCTGGTGGGCATGGCCATTAAAATTGGTTGTGGTCAATCAAGGTGGACGTGGTCAATCAGTGTGGGCATAGTCAGTCACTGAAGCAGTGGCCAATCATAATGGGAGTGTCCAGTCAAAGTAGGTGTGGTCAGTTTCTGTGGGCATTGACAGTCAAAGTGGTCATTCTTGGTGTGGTCATGGTCAGTCAATGTGGGCGTGGTCAGTCTAAGTGTACATGGTCCACAACAGCTTATAATGATCCCTATAATATATAGTTTTATACTTAGTTTAACGCATTCTTTTTTAATGGACTTGTGTGTACATGGTCAGTCTTTGTGGGTGTGGTCTGCTGTGGGTGTGGTCAGTCAAATTGATCATGTTAAGTCAAACTGGGCCTGCTAAGTCAATCATAGTGTGGCTAGGCTAAATGGGCGTGGTCTATCAAACTGGGCATGTACAGTCAATGTGGGCATTGCCAGTCAAAGTGGGCATGGTCTGTCAAAGTGGGCATGGTCAGTCAAAGTGGGAGTGGTCGTTCAAAATGTGTGTGGCTTGGTGTGGGTGTAGTCCGTCAAAGTGAGTGTGGCCAATCAAAGTGAGCATGGTCAGTCATTGTGTTTGTTGACAGTCAAAGTGGGTATGCTCAGTCAAAGTGGATGTGGCTAGCTAAATTGGACATGGTCGGCCTGGAGGGCATGGCCATTAAAAGTGGTTGTGGTTGATCAAGGTGGACATGGTAAATCAGGGTGGGCATGATCAGTCACTGTAGGAGTGTCCAATCATAATGAGTGTGTCCAGTCAAAGTTGGTGTGATCTTCTGAGGGTGAGTGCTGTCTAAATGGGAATGGTCATTCAAAGTGGGTGAGGTCAGTCAATGTGGGAATGGCCAGTCCAAGTGGGAGTGGTCGCTCAATGTGTGAATGGTCAGTCATTGTGAGTGTGGCCTGATGTGAGTGTGGCTTTCTTGGTTCATGGTCACTCAAAGTGGGTTTGGTCAGTCACTGTGGGCATGGTCAAAATGGGAGGGCACAAAGTCTGAGTGGTCTTGTGTGGGCATGGTCAAAGTGAGCATGGTCATAAAAATTTAGCATGGTAGGTCAAAGTGGGAGTGGACAGTCAAAGTGGGTGATTTAACTCAATGTGGATGTGGTGGATCGTTGTGGGTGTGGTGTGCTTTGGGTGTGGTTTTGTGAATTCATGGTCAGTCAAACAGGGTGTGGTCAGTCAAAGTGGGTGTGGTCAGTCAAAGTGGGCCTAGATTGTCAATATGGAGAGGAGTGGAATCAAATCTTTCTAAATGCTCTGTGTAAAAAAATGTGTGTATTCCTGCTGAAGAGAAAAACACGTGTTTTTAAAAAAGAGGGGAAGCAAGAACTCCCTTGATGCTCTTTGTAAGAAAACGTGTATTGATGTTGTAGACAAATACACATGTGCTCAAACGAGGACAGGAACCAACATCTCTCTTAATGCTCTCTGTAAGAAAATGTGCGTATTGGTGCTGAAGAGAAAAACATTTGTTCTAATAAGGAGAGGAATCAACATCTTTCTTAATGCTCTGTTTAATAAAACTTGTGTATTGGCGCTTAAGACAAAACACATGTGGTTAATCGAGGAGAGAAAGCAACATCTTTCTTAGTGCTCTGTGTAAGAAAACGTGTATATTGACATTGAAGAGAAAAACACATGCATTCAAACGAGGCCTGATGGGGGCATGATCAGTCAATCTCGGTTTGATCCACACCAGCTCATAATGATCGCTTAATATACAGTTTTATATTTAGGTTTAAATTTCTTATTTATTTTGCTGCTGTGGGCAAGTAGATCACTCTGGGCCTGGCCTACTATGGGCATGGCCAGTCAAAGTGGGTGTGTTCATTTGAAGTGGGCATGGCTTGGTGTTCATGGTCCAACAAAATGGACATGGTCAGTCAACGTGGGCCTGGTGAGTCACTGTGGGCGTGGCCAGTCAAAGTGGGCATGGTCAGTCAAAGTGGGTGTGGTCAGTTTCTGTGGGCATTGACAGTTGAAGTGGGCATGCTTAGTGTGGCCATGGTCAGTCAATGTGGACAAGGTCAGTCAAAGTGTACATGGTCCACAACAGCTTAAAATGATCCCTGTAATATATACTTTTATACTTAGTTTAAAGCATTCTTTTTAAGTGGGCTAGTGTGGGTATGGTCAGTTACTGTGGTTGTGGCCTGCTATGGGCGTGGTCAGTCAAAGTGGTTGCAGTCTATCAAACTGGGCATGTGCAGTCAATGTGGGCATGGCCAGTAAATTGGGCATGGTCAGGGAAATTGTGCGTGGTCAGTCTATATAAACTATATAAACTATATAAACTAAGTATAAAACTATATAGTATATATAGTATATAGTTTTATACTTAGTTTAAAGCATTCTTTTTTAATGGACTTGTGTGTACATGGTCAGTCTTTGTGGGTGTGGTCTGCTGTGGGTGTGGTCAGTCAAATTGGTCATGTTAAGTCAAACTGGGCCTGCTAAGTCAATCATAGTGTGGCTAGGCTAAATGGGCGTGGTCTATCAAACTGGGCATGTACAGTCAATGTGGGCATGGTCTGTCAAAGTGGGCATAGTCTCCCAATGTGGGTGTGGTCAGTTAAAGTGGGTGTGGCTTGGTGTTGGTGTGGTCCTTCAAAGTGAGGGTGGCCAATCAAAGCGGTTTGATCAGTCATTGTGTTTGTTGACAGTCAAAGTGGGTATGCTCAGTCAAAGTGGATGTGGCCAGCTAAAGTGGGCATGGTCGGCCTGATGGGCATGGCCAGTAAAAGTGGTTGTGGTTGGTTAAGTTGGACGTGGTCAATCAGTTTGGGCATGGTCAGTCACTGTATGAGTGGCCAATCATAATTTGAGTGTGCAGTAAAAGTGGGTGTGGTCTTCTGAGAGTGAGTGCTGTCTAAGTGGGCATGGCCATTCAAAGTGGGTGAGGTCAGTCAATGTGGGAAAGGCCAGTCAAAGTGGGCGTGGTCGCTCAATGTGTCAGTCATTGGGAGTGTGGCCTGATGTGAGTTGGCTTTCTGGGTTCATGGTCACTCAAAGTGGGTTTAGTCAGTCACTGTGGGAGTAATCAAAGTGAGCGGGCACAAGGTGTGTGGTCTTGTGTGGGCGTGGTCAAAGTGAGCATGATCATAAAAAGTTAGCATGGTCGGTCAAAGTTTGAGTGGCCGGTCTATGTAGACGTGTTCACTCAATGTGGACGTGGTTGATCACTGTGGGTGTGGTCTGCTGTGGGTGTTGTTTTTTGTGTTCATGGTCACTCAAAGTGGGTGTGGTCAGTCAAAGTGGGTGTGGTCAGTCAAAGTTGGCATGGCCTGTCAATGTGGAGAGGAGTGGAATCAACATATTTCTAAATGCTCTTTGTAAGAAAACGTGTGTATTCCGGCTGAAGAGAAAAACACGTGTTTAAAAAATAAGATAGTAAGCAAAATCTTCCCTGATGCTCTTTGTAAGAAAATGTGTATTGACGCTGTAGACAAATATACGTGTGCTCAAATGAGTACAAGAAGCAATATCTCTCTGAATGTTCTCTGTAAGAAAACGTGTGTAGTGGCGCTGAAGAGAAAAACACATTTGTTCAAACGAGGAGAGGAATCAACATCTTTCTTAAGGCTCTGTTTAATAAAACCTGAGTATTGGTGCTTAAGACAAAAACACATGTGGTTAATAGAGGAGAGAAAACAACATCTTTCTTAATGCTCTGTGTAAGAAAACGTGTGCATTGACATTGAAGAGAAAACACATGCATTCACATGAGGACTGTTGGGGACATGGTCAGTGAATGTTCCAGTGGTCAGTTAAAGTGGACATGGTCAGTCAAAATTGGTGTGATCCACACTAGCTCATAATGATTGCTTAATATTTAGTTTTATATTTAGGTTTAACTTTCTTATTTATTTTGCTGCTGTGCGTGAGTTTATCACTGTGGGGGTGGCCTGCTATGGGCATGGCCAGTCAAAGTAGGCATGGCTTGGTGTGGTCGTTGAACAACAAAATAGTTATGGTCAGTCAACATGGGCCTGGGCAGTCACTGTGGGCATGGCCATTCAAAATGGGCTTGGTCAGCCAAAGCTTGCGTGGTCAGTCACTGTGGGTGGGTCACTGTGGCTGGTCCCAGACAATGTGTGTGAGGACAATCAAATTGGGCATGGCCTGGTGTGGGAATAGTCAGTCACTGTGGGCGTGGTCAGACTAAGTAGGCAAGGTCTTGTGTGGACATGGTCACACAAAGTGTGCATGCTCATGCAAAGTGGATGTGGTCAGTCACTGTGGATGTGGCCTGCTGTAGGCGTGGTCAGACAAAGTGGGCCTGCTGAGTCAATCATAGTGTAGGTAGTCGAAGTGGGCATGGTCAATCAAACTGGGTGTGTACAATCAATGTGGCCATGGTCAGTCAAAGCATTCGTGGTCAGTCACTGTGGGTGTGGTCAGTCATTGTGGGCATGGTCAGTCAAAGTGGGAGTCGCTTGCTATTTGCTTAGTCCATCAAATTGAGTGTTGCCTGTAAAAGTGGGCATGGTAATTACTGTGGGGTTGGCCAGTCAAAGTGGGCATTCCCAGACAAAGTGGGTGTGGTCTTGTGAGGGTGTCTTCATTCAAAGTGGGTGTGATCATTCAATGTGGGCGTGGTCAGTCAATTTATTCATGGCCAGTCAAAGTATGCATGGTCAGTCAAAGTGGGCATGGTCAGTCAAAGTGGGTGTGGCTTGGTGTGGGTGTGGTCAGTCAAAGTTTGCTTGGCCAGTCAAAGCAGGCATGGTCAGTCACTGTGTTTTTGGACAGTCAAAGTGTGTATACTCAGTCAAAGTGGATGCGGCCAGCTAAAGTTGGCATGATCATTCTGGTGGGTGTTACCAATAATAGTAGTTGTGTTTGGTCAAGGTTGACCTGGTAAATCAGTGTGGGCATGGTCAGTCACTCTAGGAGTGGCCAATTATAATGGGAGTGTCCAGTCAAAGTGGGTGTGATCTTCTGAGGGTGAGTGCTGTCTAAGTGGGCATGGTCATTCAAAGTGGGCGAGGTCAGTCAATGTGGGTGTGGTCAGTTGCTCTGGGCATTGACAGTCAAAGTGAGCATGCTTGGTGTGGGCGTGGTCAGTCACTGTGGGTGGGCTGAGTCAAAGGATGTGAGGTCAGTCAAAGTGGGCATGGCCTGGTGTGGGCATTGTCAGTCACTCTGGGCATGTTCAGTCTAAGTAGGCGAGGTCTTTTGTGGGCATGGTCACTCAAAGTGTGCATGGTCAGTCAAATTGGATGTGGTAAGTCACTGTGGGTGTGGCCTGCTGTGGGCATGGTCATTCAAAGAGAATGTGTTCAGTCAAAGTGAGCATGCTCAGTCAATCATAGTGTGGCTAGTCTTAGTGGGAGTGGTCTATCAAACTGGGCATGTACAGTCAATGTGGGCATGGCCAGTCAAACTGGGCATTGTCAGCCAAAGGGTGCATGGTCATTCACTGTGGGCATGGTCAGTCACTTTGGGTGTGGTCATTCTAAGTAGGCGAGGTCTTGTGTGGGCATGGCTACTCAAAGTGTGCATGGTCAGTCAAAGTAGATGTGGTCAGTCACTGTGGGCGAGGTAAGTAAAAGTGGGCATGGTCAGTCAAAGTGGATGTGTTGAGTCAAAGTGGGCATGTGTCTTTACGTTGAAGATAAAATACATGTGTTCAATCAAGGAGGGAAAGCAACATCTCTCTTAATGCTCTGTATAAGAAAATGTGTGTATTGATGTTGTAAAGGAAAACACATGTGTTGAAATGAGGAGAGGAAGCAAAATCTTTCATAATGCTCTGTGTAAGACAACATGTGTATTGAGCCTGAAGATAGATGTGTTTAAACAAGGAAAGGAAGCAACATCTCTCTTAATGCTCTTTGTAAGTAAACTTGTGTATTGGTGCTAAAGAGAAAAACAAATATGTTCAAATGTGAGAGGAAGCATCATCTCTCTTAATGGTCTTTGTAAGGAAATGTGTGTATTGACGCTGAAAAGAAAAACACATGTGTTCAAATGAGAAGTGGAAACAGCAACTCTATTTATGCTCTAAAAAAACATGTGTATTGACGCTGAAGACAAAAGCAAATTTGTTTAAACAAGGAGAGGAAGCAACATCTCCCTTAATGCTCTATGGAAGAAAACATGTGCATTGACATTGAAGATAAAATACATGTGTTCAAAGGAGGAGACGAAGCAACATTTCTCTTAATCCTCTGTGTAACAAAACGTGTGTATTGACGTTGAAGACAAAAACACATCTGCTCAAATAAGGAGAGGAATCAACATCTCTTTTAATGGTCTGTGGAAGAAAACGTGTTTTACCTTTGAAGAGAAAAACACATGTGTTCACATGAGGAGAGAAAGCAACATCTCTCTTAATGCTATGTGTAAAAAAAGGTGTATATTGATGTTGAAGAGAAAAACACATGTTTTCAAATGAGGCATGATGTGTGTGTGGCCTAGTCAGTCAATGTGATCGTGATCAGTCAATGTGGGCATGGTCAGCCAAAGTGGACATGGTCCACAACAGCTTATAATGATCCCTGTAATATATAGTTTTATACTTATTTTAAAACATACTTTTTCAATGGGCTGTTGTGGACATGGTCAGTCAATGTTGGTGTTGCCTTCTGTGGGTGTGGTCAGTCAAATTGGGCATGTTCAGTCAAAGTGGGCCTGCTCAGTCAATCATAGTGTGGCTACTTGAAGTGGGCATGGTCTATCAAACTGTGCCTGTACAGTCAATGTGGGCATGGCCAGGCAAAGCGTGCGTGATCAGTCACTGTGGGCATGGTCAGTCAAAGTGGGCATGGCTTTGTATTTGCTTAGTCCATGAAATTGGGCGTTGCCAGTAAAAGTTGGCATGGTGTGTCACTGTGGGCTTGGCCAGTCAAAGTGGGCATACCCAGTCAATGTGGGTGTGGTCTTTTGTGGGTGTCTTCAGTCAAAATGGGTATGGTCATTCAATGTGTGCTTGGTCAGTCAATGTGGACATGGCCAGTCAAAGTGGGTGTGGTCAGTCAAAGTGGGTGTGGTCAGTCAAAGTGAGCATGGCCAGTCAAAGCGAGCATGGTCAGTCAATTTATTTGTGGACAGTCAAAGTGGGTATGCTCAGTGAAAGTGGATGTTGCCAGCTAAAGTGGGCATGCTCGGCCTGGTGGGCATGGCCAGTAAAAGTGGGCAATGTCAGTCGAAGTGGGCATGCTCAGTCAAAGTGGGTGTGGTCAGTCAAAGTGTGTGTCTTGGTGTGTGTGTGGTCCATCAAAGTGAGCATGGCCAGTCACAGCGGGCATGGTCAGACACTGTGTTTCTGGACACTCATAGTGGGTATGCTCAGTCAAAGTGGATGAAGCAAGCTAAAGTGGGCGTGGTCAGCCTGGTGAGCATGGCCAGTAAAAGTGGTTGTGGTCGGTCAAGGTGGACATGGTCAGTCACTGTAGGAGTGGCCAATCATAATGGGAGTGTCCAGTCAAGGTGGGTGTGGTCTTTTGAGGGTGAGTGCTGTAAAGTGGGTATGGTCATTCAAAGTGGGCAAGGTCAGTCAATTTGGGAAAGGCCAGTCAAATTGGGCATGGTCGCTCAATGGTAGAATGGTCAGTCATTGTGAGTGTGGCCTGATGTGAGTTTGACTTTGTGGGTTCATAGTCACTCAAATTGGCTTTGATCAGTCACTGTGGGCATGGTCAAAGTGCGCAGGCACAAAGTGTGTGGTCTTGTGTGGGCGTGGTCAAAGTGAGCATGGTCATTAAAAGTTAGCATGGTCGGTCAAAGTGGGAGTGGCCAGTCAAAGTGGGCGTGTTCACTCAATGTGGACGTGGTTGAACACTGTAGGTGTGGTCTGCTTTGGGTGTGGCTTTGTGTGTTCATGGTCACTCAAAGTGGGTGTGGTCAGTCAAAGTGGGCCTGCTCAGTAAATCATAGTGTGGCTAGATGAAGTGGACATTGTTTATCAAACTGGGCGTGTACAATAAATGTGGCCATGGCCATTCAAAGTGGGCATGGTCAGCCAAAGTGTGCATGGTCAGTCACTTTGTGCTTGGCCAGTCAAAGTGGGCATACCCAGTCAAAGTGAGTGTGGTCCTGTGGGGGCGGTTCAGTCAAAGTGGGCATGGTCATTCAATGTGGGTATGGTCAGTAAATGTGGGTATGGCCAGTCAAAGTGGGCATGGTCAGTCAAAGTGGGCATGGTCAGTCAAAGTGGGCATGCTCAGTCACTGTGGGCTTGGCCAGTAAAAGTGGGCATACCCAGTCAAAGTCAGTGTGGTCTTGTGTGGGCGTCTTCAGGCAAAGTGGGCATGGTCATTGAATGTGGGATTGGTCAGTCAATGTGGGCATGTGGGCATTGGCAGTCAAAGTGGGCATGGTCAGTCAAAGTTGATGTGGTCGTTCAAAGTGGGTGAGGCTTGGTGTGGGTGTGGTACCTCAAAGTGAGCATGGCCAGTCAAAGCGGGCATGGTCATTCACTGTGTTTGTGGACAGTCAAAGTAGGTATGCTCAGTCAAAGTGGATGTGGCCCGCTAAAGTGGGTGTGGTCAGATTGTTTGGCATGGAGAGTAAAAGTGGTTGAGGTCGGTCAATGTGGATGTGGTCAATCAGTGTGGGCATGGTCAGTCACTGTAGGTGTGGCCAATCCTAATGGGAGTGTCCAGTCAAAGTGGGTGTCGTCTTCTGAGGGTGAGTGCTGTCTAAGTGGGCATGGTCATTCAAAGTGGGCGATGTCAGTCAATGTGGAAAAGGCCAGTCAAAGTGGACGTGGTTGCTCAATGTGACAATTGTCTGTCATTGTGAGTTTGCCTGATGTGAGTGGGGCTTTCAGAGTTTATGGTCACTCAAAGTGGGTTTGGTCAGTCACTGTGGGCGTGGTGAAAGTGGGTTGGCACAAAGTATGTGTGATCTTGTGTGGGCATGGTCATACTGAGCATGGTCATTAAATGTTAGCATGGTCGGTCAATGTGGGAGTGGACAGTCAAAGTGGGCATGATAACTCAATGTGGACATGGTTGATCACTGTGGGTGTGGTCTGCTTTGGGTGTGGTTTTGTGTGTTCATGGTCACTCAGTGTGGGTGTGGTAGTCAAAGTGGGTGTGGTCAGTCAAATTTAGCATGTCCCGTCAATGTAGAGAGGAGTGGAATCAACATCTTTCAAAATGCTCTGTGTAAGAAAACGTGTGTATTCCCACTAAAGAAAAAAACATGTGTTTAAAAAAAAGAGATGAAGCAACATCTACCTTGATGCTCTTTGTAAGAAAACATGTATTGAGGCTGTAAACAAGTACAGGTGTGCTCAAAGGAGGACAGGAACCAACATCTCTCTTAATGCTCTCTGTAAGAAAACGTGTGTCCTGGCGCTGAAGAGAAAATCACATTTGTTCAAAGGAGGAGAGGAATCACATCTTTCTTAATGCTCTGTTTAATAAAACATGTATATTGACGCTTAAGACAAAAACACATGTGTTTAATCGAGGAGAGAAAGCAACATCTTTCTTAATGCTCTGTGTAAGAAAATGTGTGTATTGGCATTGAAGAGAAAAACACATGTATTCAAATGAGGCCTGATGGGGGCATGGTCAGTCAATGTTCCATGGTCAGTTAAAGTGGACATGGTCAGTCAAACTCGGTGTGATCCACACCAGCTCATAATGATCGCTTATTATATAGTTTTATATTTAGGTTTAACTTTCTTAATTATTTTGCTGCTGTGGGCAAGGTTATCACTGTGGGTGTGGCCTGCTATGGGCATGGTCAGTCAAAGTGGGTGTGTTCAGTCAAAGTGGGCGTGGCTTGGTGTGGTCGTGGTCAAAAAAAAATGGGCATGGTCAGTCAACGTGGGTCTTTTCAGTCACTGTGGGCATGGCCTGTCAAAGTGGGCATGGTCAGTCAAATTGGGTGTGGTCAGTTGCTTTGGGAATTCACAGTCAAAGTGGGCATGCTTGGTTTGGGTGTGGTCAGTCACTGTGGGCATGGTCAGTCTAAGTATGCGAGGTCTTGTGTGGCCATGGTCACTTAAAAGGTGCATGTTCAGTCAAAGTGGATGAGGTCAGTCACTGTGGGCAGGGTAATTCGAAGTGGGCATGGTCTGTCAAAGAGGGTGTGGTCAGTCAAAGCAGTCATGGCCAGTCATTATGGTAGTGGTCACTCAAAATGTGCATGTTCAAAGTGGACATTGTTGGTCACTGTGGCATGGTAAGTCAAGGTGGGAGTGGTAAGGCACAGTGGGTGTGGCTTTGTGTGGGCAAGGACAGTTATTTTGGGTGTGATCAGACACTGTGGGCATTGCCTCATGTGTGTGTTGTTACTTAAAGTCTATGTAGTCACTCAAAGTGGGCATGGTCAGTGAAATTGGGTGTGGCCAGTCAAAGTGGGCGTAGAAAGACAAATTTATTCTGATTAATCAATGGGGGTGTGGTCAATCAATGTAGACATAGTCATCACAGTGGGTGTGGACTAGTGTGGGCATAGTCAGTCCAAGTGGGCATGGCCAGTCAAGGTGGGCATGGTCAGTCACTGTCATCATGGTCGCTCAATGAGGACATGATCACTGAAAGAGGGCATAGTCGGTCAAAGTGGGTGTGGGCATTCAAGTGAGCATGATCAGTCAAAATGGGTGTGACCAGTCAAGGTGGGCATGGTCAGTTAAAGTGGATGTGGTGAGTCAAAGTTGGCATGTGTATTGATGTTGAAGATAAAATACATGTGTTCAAACTAGGAGAGAAAGTAGCATCTCTCTTAATGCTCTTTGTAATGAAACGTGTATATTGACGCTAAAGAGAAAAGTACATGTGTTCAAACGAGGAGTGGAAGCAACATCTCTCTTAATGCTCTGTGGAAGAAAACACGTGTATTGACACAGAAGATAAAATACATGTGTTCAAAGGAGGAGAGGTAGCAATATCTCTTTTAATCCTCTGTGTAACAAAACATGTGTATTGACATTGAAGACAAAAACACATCTGTTCAAATGAGGAGAGGAATCAACATCTCTCTTAATGCTCTGTGGAAGAAAAGGTGTGTATTGTCCTTGAAGAGAAAAACACATGTTTTCAAATGAGGATGAAGTGTGTGTGGCCTGGTGTGGGCGTGGTCAGTCAAAGCAGGCGTGGTCATTCAATGTGGGTGTGGTCAGTCAATGAGGGCATGGCCAGTCAAAGTAGGTGTGGTCAGTCAAAGTGGGTGTGGCTTGGTGTGGGTGTTGTCTGTCAAAGTGAGCATGGCCAGTCAAAGGGGGCATGGTCAGTCACTGTGTTTGTGGACAGTTAAAGTGGGTGAGCTCAGTCAAAGTGGATGTGGCCAGCTAAAGTTGGCATGGTTGGCCGGGTGGGCGTGAGCAGTTAAAGTGGTTGTGGTTGGTGAAGGTGGACGTGGTCAATCAGTGTGGTCATGGTCAGTCACTGTAAGAGTGGCCAATCATAATGGGAGTGTCCAGTCAAAGTAGGTGTCGTCTTCTGAGGGTGAGTGCTGTCTGAGTGGGCACTGTCATTCAAAGTGGGCAAGGTCAGTAAATGTGGGATAGGCCAGTCAAAGTGGGTGTGGTCGCTCAATGTGTGAATTGTCAGTCATTATTAGTGTGGCCTGATGTGAGTGTGGCTTTCTGGGTTCATGGTCACTCAAAGTGGGTTTGGTCAGTCACTGTGGGTGTGGTCATAATGGGCGGGCACATGGTGTGTGTGGTCTTGTGTGGGCATGGTCAAAGTGAGCATGTTCATTAAAAGATATCAAGGTAGGTCAAAGAGGGAGTGGATAGTCAAAGTGGGCGTGTTCACTCAATGTGGACATGGTTGATCACTGTGGGTGTGGTCTGCTTTAGGTGTGGTTTTGTGTGTTCATGGTAACTCAAAGTGGGTGTGGTCAGTCAAAGTGGGTGTGGTCAGTCAAAGTGGGCGTGGCCCGTGAATGTGGAGAGGAGTGAAATCAGCATCTGTCTAAATGATCTGTGTAAGAAAATGTGTGTATTCTGGCTGAAGAGAAAAACACTTGTCAAAAATAGAGAGGAAGCAACATCTCCCTTGATGCTCTTTGTAAGAAAACGTGTATTGATACTGTAGACAAATACATGTGTGCTCACACGAGGACAGGAACCAACATCTCTCTTAATGCTCTCTGTAAGAAAACGTGTGTCCTGGTGCTGAAGAGAAAAACACATTTGTTCAAATGAGGAGAGGAATCAACATCTTTCTTAATGTTCTCTTTAAGAAAACATTTGTACTGGTGCTGAAGAGAAAAACACATTTGTTCAAACGAGGAGAGAAAGCAACATCTTTCTACATATTCTGTGTAAGAAAACGTGTGTATTCACATTGAAGAGAAAAACACATGTGTTCAAACAAGGCCTGATGGGGGCTTGGTCAATCAATGTTCCAGTGGTCAGTTAAAGTGGACATGGTCAGGCAACTTGGTTTGATCCACACCAGCTTATAATGACCACTTAATATATAGTTTTATATTTAGGTTTAAATTTCTCATTTATTTTGCTGCTGTGGGTGAGGTTATCAATGTGGGTGTGGCCTGCTATGGGCATGGCCAGTCAAAGTGGGTGTGTTCAGTAAAAGTGGGCGTGGCTTGGTGTGGTCATGGTTCAAAAAAATGGGCATGGTCAGTCAATATGGGCCTGGACAGTCACTGTGGTCGTGGCCATTCAAATTGTGCGTGGTCAGTCAAAGTGTGTGTGGTCAGTTGCTGTGGGCATTGACAGTCAAAGTGGGCATGCTTGGTGTGGGCGTGGTCAGTCACTGTGGGTGTGGTCAGTCAAAGTTGGTGTGGCTTTGTATTTGCTTATTCCATTAAATTGAACGTTGCCAGTAAAAGTGGGCATGGTCAGTCACTGTGGCCTAAGCCATTCAAAGTGGGCATACCCAGTCAAAGTGAGTGTGGTCTTTTGTGGGCATCTTCAAACAAAGTGGGCATGGTCACTGAATGTGGGCATGGTCAGTCAACGTAGGCATGCCAAGTCAAAGTGGGCATGGTCAGTCAAAGTGGGTGTGGTCGTTCAATGTGGGTGTGGCTTGGTGTGGGTGTTTCCATCAAAGTGTGTGTGGCCAGGCAGAGTAGACATGGTCAGTCACTGTGTATGTGGACAGTCAAAGTGGGTATGCTCAGTCAAATTGGATGTGGCCAGCTAAAGTGGGCATGGACGGCCTGGTGGGTGTGACCAGTAAAAGTGGTTGTGGTCGGTCAAGGTGGGCGTGCTTAGTCAAAGTAGGTATGGACAGTTGCTGTGGCCATTGACAGTCAAAGTTGCCATGCTTGGTGTGGGCGTGGTCAGTCATTGTGGGTGGGTCCAGTCAAAGTAGGTGAGTTCAATCAAAGTGGGCAAGGCCTGGTGTGGGGATAGTCAGTCACTGTGGCCATGGTCAGTCTAAGTAGGCGAGGTCTTCTGTGGGCATGGTCACTCCAAGTGTGCAGTGTCAGTCAAAGTGGACATCTTCAGACAATGTAGGCATGGTAAGTCAAAGTGGCCATGGTCTGTCAAAGAGGGTGTGGTCAGTCAAAGTGGGCATGACCAGTCACTTTGGGAGTGGTCACTCAAAGTGTGCGTGGTCTAAGTGAGCATTTTTGGTTACTGTGGGCATTGTAAGTCAAGGTGGGAGTGGGAAGGCACTGTGGGTGAGGCTTTTTGTGGGCATAGACAGTCATTGTGGGCATGGTCAGACACTGTGGGCATCACCTCATGTGTGCGTTCTCATTTAAAGTCTATGTGGTCACTCAAAGTGGGCATGGTCAGTGAAATTGGGTATGGCCAGTCAAAGTGGGTGTGGAAAGACAAAATTGTTCTGATCAGTCAATGGGGGTGTGGTCAATCAAAGTAGGCATAGTCATCACAGTGGGTGTGGACTAGTGTGGGCATAGTCAGTCCAAGTGGGCATGGCCAGTCAAGGGGGCATGGTCAGTCACTGTCAGCGTGGTCGCTCAATGATGACATGGTCACTGAAAGTGGGCATAGTCGGTCAAAGTGGGTGTGGGCATTCAATGTGAGCATGATTAGTCAAAATGGGTGTGACCAGTCAAGGGGGGCATGGTCAGTCAAAGTGGATATGGTGAGTCAAAATGTGTTTGTGTATTGACATTGAATATAAATACATGTGTTCAAACGAGGAGAGAAAGCAATATCTCTCTTAATGCTCTGTATAAGAAAACATATGTATTGACATTGTAAAGAAAAACACATGTGTTGAAATGAGAAGAGGAAGCAAAATCTTTCTTATGCTCTGTGTAAGACAACATGTGTATTGAGGCTGAAGCTAGAAACATATGTGTTTAAACAAGGAAAGGAAGCAACATCTCTCTTAATGCTCTTTGTAAGCAAATGTGTATTGACGCTGTACACAAATACACGAGTGCTCAAACGAGGACAGGAACCAACATCTCTCTTAATGCTCTCTGTAAGAAAACGTGTGTACTGGCACTGAAGAGAAAAACACATTTGTTCAAATGAGGAGAGGAATCAACATCTTTCTTAATACTCTGTTTAATAAAATGTGTGTATTGACGCTTAAGACATAAACACATGTGGTTAATCAAGGAGAGAAAGCAATATCTTTCTTAATGCTCTGTGTAAGAAAATGTGTGTATTGACATTAAAGAGAAAAACACATGTGTTCAAACGAGGCCTGATAGGGGCATGGTTAGTCAATGTTCCCGTGGTCAGTTAAAGTGGACATGGTCAGTCAAACTTGGTGTGATGCACACCAGCTCATAATGATCGCTTAATATATAGTTTTATATTTAGTTTTAAATTTCTTATTTATTTTACTGCTGTGGGTGAGTTTATCACTGTGGGTGTGGCGTGCTATGGGTCTGGCCAGTCAAATTGCATTTGTTCAGTCAAAGTGGGTGTGGCTTGTTGTGTTCATGGTCCAACAAAATGGGCATGGTAAGTCAACGTGGGCCTGGACAGTCACTGTGGGTGTGGCCAGTCAAAGTTGGAGTGGTCAGCTGCTAAGAACATTGACAGTAAAAGAGGGCATGCTTGGTGTGGGCGTGGTCAGTCACTGTGGGTGGGCCCAGTCAAAGTGGGTGAGGTCAATCAAAATGGGCATGGCCTGGTGTGGGCATAGTCAGTCACTGTGGGCGTGGTCAGTCTAAGTAAGCAAGGACTTGTGTGGGCATGATCACTCAAAGTGTGCTTGGTCAGTCAAAGTGGATGAGGTCAGTCACTGTGGGTGTGGCCTGCTATGGGCGTGGTCATTCAAAGTAGGCATGTTCAGTGAAGGTGGGTCTGCTGAGTCAATCATAGTGTGGCTAGTCGAAGTGTGCATGGTCTATCAAACTGTGCATGCACAGTCAATGTGTGCATGGTCTGCCAAAGCATGTATGGTCAGTCACTGAGGGTGTGGTCAGTAAGTGTGAGCATGGTCAATCAAAGTGGGTGTGGCTTGGTATTTGCTTAGTCCAGCAAATTGGGCGTAGCCAGTGACAGTGGGCATGGTCAGTCACTGTGGGCTTGTCCAGTCAAAGTGGGCATACCTCGTCAAAGTGGGTGTGGTCTTGTATGAGCACCTTCAGTCAAAGTTGGCATGGTCATTCAATGTGGTAGTGGTAGGTCAATGTGGGCATGGCCAGTAAAAGTGGGCAAGGTCAGTCAAAGTGGGTGTGTTCAGTCAAATTGGGCGTGGTCGGTCAAAGTGGGTGTGGCTTGGTGTGGGTGTGGTCCGTCAAGGCGAGCATGGCCAGTCAAAGTGGGCGTGGTCAGTCACTGTTTTTGTGGACAGTCAAGGTGGGCATGCTCAGTCAAAGTCATGTGGCTAGCTAAAGTGTGCATGGTTGGCCTGGTGGGCATGGCCAATAAAAATGGTTGTGGTCTGTCAAGGTGGATGTGGTCAATAAGTGTGGGCATGGTCAGTCACTGTAGGAGTTGCCAATCATAATGCAAGTGTCCAGTCAAAGTGGGTGTGGTCTTCTGAGGGTGAGTGCTGTCTAAGTGGGCTTGGTCATTCAAAGTGGGCGAGGTCAGTCAATATGGGAAAGGCCAGTCAAAGTGGGCATGGTCGCTCAATGTGAGAATGCTGTCATTGTGAGTGTTGCCTGATGTGAGTGTGGCTTTCTGGGTTTATGGTCACTCAAAGTGGGTTGGATCAGTCACTGTGGCCATGGTGAAAGTGGGCGGGCACAAAGTGTGCATGGTCTTTGGAGGCATGTTCAAAGTGAGCATGGTCATTAAAAGTTAGCAAGGTCAGTCAAACTGGGAGTGGCCAGTCAAAGTGGACGTGTTCACTCAATGTGGACGTGGTTGATCATGTGGGTTTGGTCTGCTTTGGGAGTGGTTTTGTGTGTTCATGGTCACTCAAAATGGATGTGGTTAGTCAAAATGGAATTTGCCAGTCAAAGTGGGTATGTTCACTCAATGTGGACGTGGTTGATCACTGTGGGGAGGGTCTGCTGTGGCTGTGGTTTTGTGTGTTCATGGTTACCCAATGTGGGTGTGGTCAGTCAAAATGGGCGTAGCCCATCAATGTGGAGAGGAGTGGAATCAACATCTTTCTAATTGCTCTGTGTAAGAAAACATGTGTATTCCAGCTGAAGAGAAAAACAGCTGTTTAAAAAATAAGAGAGGAAGCAACATCTCCCTAGATGCTCTTTGTAAGAAAACGTGTATTGACGCTGTAGACAAATACACGTGTGCTCAAATGAGGGCAGGAACTAACATCTCTCTTAATGCTCTCTGTAAGAAAACGTGTGTACTTGAGCTGAATAGAAAAACACATTTGTTCAAATGAGGGGAGGAATCAACATTTTTTTTATGCTCTGTGTAAGAAAATGTGTGTATTGACGCTTAAGACAAAAACACATGTGGTTAATCGAGGAGAGAAAGGAACATCTTTCTTAATACTCTGTGTAAGAAATCGTGTGTATTGACTTGAAGAGAAAAACACATGTGTTCAAATGAGGCCTGATGGGGGCATGGTCAGTCAATGTTCCAGTGGTCAGTTAAAGTGGACATGGTTAGTCAAACTCAGTGTGATCCACACCAGCTCATAATGATCAGTTAATAAATAGTTTTATATTTAGGTTTAACTTTCTTATTTATTTTGCTGCTGTGGGTGAAGTTATCACTGTGGGCGTGGCCTGCTATGGGCATGGCCAGTCAAAGAGGGTCTGTTCAGTCAAAGTGGGCATGGCTTGGTGTGGTCATGGTCCAACAAAATGGGCATGGTTAGTCAATGTGGGGCTGGTCAGTCACTGTGTGTGTGACCTGTCAAAGTGAATGTGGTCAGTCAAACTGGATGTGGACAGTTGCTGTGGGCATTGACAGTCAAAGTGGGCATGCTTGATGTGGGCATGTTCAGTCACTGTGTGTGGGCCCAGCCAAAGTGGTTGAGGTCAATCAAAGTGGGCATGGCCTGGTGTGAGCATAGTCAGTCATTGTGGGCGTGGTCAGTCTAAGTAGGCGAGGTCTTATGTGGATATGGTCACTCAAAGTGTGCATGGTCAGTCAAAGTGGATGTGGTCAGTCACTGTGGACATGGTAATACAAAGCGGGCATGGTCTGTCAAAGAGGGTGTGGTCAGTCAAAGTGGGCATGGCCAGTCACTATGGGAGTGGTAACTCAAAGTGTGCGTGGTCAAAGTGGGCATTGTCGGTCAATGTGGACATGGTAAGTCATGGTGGGAGTGGTAAGGCACTGTGGTTATGGCATTGTGTGGGTGTGGACAGTCATTGTGGGCATGGTCAGTCAAAGTGGACATGGTCCACAACAACTTATAATGGTCCCTATATTATATAGTTTTATACTTATTTGAAAACATTTCCTTTAATGGGCTGGTGCGGGCATGGTAACTCACTGTGGGTGTGGCCTGCTGTGGGCGAGGTCAGTCAAAGTGGGCCTGCTCAGTCAATCAAAGTGTGGCTAGTCGAAGTGGGTGTGGTCTATCAAACTGGGCATGTACAGTCAGTGTGGGCATGGCCAATAAAGTGGGCATGGTCAGTGAAAGCGTGTGTGGTCACTCAATGTGGGCGTGGTCAGTCACTGTGGGCATGGTCAGTCATAGTGGGCATGGCTTGGTATTTACTTAGTCCATCAAGTTGGGTGTTGCCAATAAAAGTGGACATGTTCAGTCACTGTGGGCTTGGCCAGTCAAAGTGGGAATACCCAGTCAAAGTTGGTGTGGTCTTGTGTGGGCGTCTTCAGTCAAAGTGGGTATGGTCAGTCAAAGTGGGCGTGGTCAGTCAAACTGGGCATGGTCAGTCAACGTGGGTGTGGCTTGCTGTGGGTGTGGTCAATCAAAGTGAGCATGGCCAGTCAAAGTTGGCATGGTCAGTCACTTTGATTGTGGAGAGTCAAAGTGTTTATGCTCAGTCAAAGTGAATATGGCCAGCTAAAGTGGGCATGGTCAACCTGGTGGGCATGGCCAATAAAAGTGGTTGTGGTCGGTCAAGGTGGATGTGGTCAATCAGTTTGGGCATGGTCAGTCACTTTAGGAATGGCCAATCATAATGGGAGTGTCCAGTCAAAGTGGGAGTCGTCTTCTGAGGTTGAGTGCTGTCTAAGTGGGCATGGTCATTCAAAGTGGGTGAGGTCAGTCAATGTGTGTTAGGCCAGTCAAAGTGGGTGTGGTCGCTCAATGTGAAAATGGTCAGTCATTGTGAATGTGAACTGATGTGAGCGTGGCTTTCTGGGTTCATTGGCAATCAAAGTGGCTTTGGTCAGTCTCTGTGGATGTGGTCAAAGTGGGCGGGCACAAAGTGTGTGTGGTCTTGTGTGTGCATGGTCAAAGTGAGCATGGTCATTAAAAGTTAGCATGTACCTTCATAGTGGTTCTGGCCAGTCAAAGTGGGCATGTTCAATCAATGTGGACGTGGTTGATCACTGTGGGTATGGTCTGCTTTGGGTGTGTGGTTTTGTGTGTTCATGGTCACTCATAGTGGGTGTGTTCAGTCAAATTGAGTGTGGCCCATCAATGTGGAGAGGAGGGGAATCAACATCTTTCTAAATGCTCTGTGTAAGGAAACGTGTGTATTCCCAGTGAAGAGAAAACAAGTGTTTAAAAAAAAAAGAGAGGAAGCAACATCTACCTTGATGCTCTTTGTAAGAAAACGTGTATTGAGGCTGTAGACAAGTACAGGTGTGCTCAAACGAGGACAGGAACCAACATCTCTCTTAATGCTCTCCGTAAGAAAATGTGTGTACGGGTGCTGAAGAGAAAAACACATTTGTTCAAACGAGGAGATGAATCAACATCTTTCTTAATGCTCTGTTTAATAAAATGTGTGAATTGACACTTAAGACAAAAACACATGTGGTTAATCGAGGAGAGAAAGCAACGTGTGTCTTAATGCTCTGTGTAAGAAAACATGTGTATTGACTTGAAGAGAAAAACACATGTGTTCAAACGAGGCCTGATGGGGACATGGTCAGTCAATGTTCCAGTGGTCAGTTAAATTGGACATGGTCAGTCAAACTCTGTGTGATCCATACCAGCTCATAATGATCTCTTAATATATAGTTTTATATTTAGGTTTAATTTTCTTATTTATTTTGCTGCTGTGGCCGAGGTTATCACTGTGGGCTTGGCCTGCTATAGGCATGTCCAGTCAAAGTGGGTGTGTTCAGTCAAAGTGGGCATGACTTTGTGTGGTCATGGTAAAACAAAATGAGCATGGTCAGTCATCATGGGCCTGGTCAGTCACCTTGGGTGTGGCCAGTCAAAGTGTGCATTGTCAGTCAAAGTGGGTGTGTTCAGTTGCTGTGGGCAGTGACAGTCAAAGTGGGCATGGCCTGGTTTGGGCATATTCATTCACTGTGAGAGTGGCCAGTGTAAGTAGGCGAGGTCTTCCGTAGGCATGTTCACTCAAAGTGTGCATGGTCAGTCAAAGTGAATGTGGTCAGTCACTGTGTGCCTGGTAAGTAAAAGTGGGCATGGTCTGTCAAAGATTGTGTCATCATTCAAAGTGCACATGGCCAGTCACTATAGGAGTCATTACTCAAAATGTCCGTGGTCAAAGTGGGCATTGTCAGTCACTGTGGGCATGGTAAGTCAAGGTGGGAGTTGTTAAGCACTGTGTGTGTGGCATTGTGTGGGCATGGACAGTCATTGTGGGTGTGATCAGACACTGTGGGCATGGCCTAATGTGTGTGTTGTCACTTAAAGCTATGTAGTCACTCAAAGTGGGCATGGTCAGTGAAATTGGGTGTGGCCAGTCAAAGTTAGCGTGGAAAGACAAAATTGTTCTGATCAGTCAATTGGTGGTGTAGTCATTCAAAGTAGACATAGTCATCACAGTGTTTGTGGACTAGTGTGGGCATAGTCAGTCCAAGTGGGCATGGCCAGTCAAGGTGGGCATTGTCAGTCACTGTCAGCATGAACACTCAATGAGGACATGGTCACTGAAAGAGGGCAAACAGTCAAAGTGGGTGTGGGCATTCAATGTGAGCATGATCAGTCAAAATGGGTGTGACCAGTCAAGGTGGGCATGGTCAGTCAAAGCGGATGTGGTGAGTCAAATTGGGCGTGTGTATTGACGTTGAAGATAAAATACATGTGTTCAAATGAGGAGAGAAAGCAACATCTCTCTTAATGCTATGTGTAAGAAAAGGTGTGTATTGACCCTGAAGAGAAAAACACATCTTTTCTTTTTTTTTTTTTTTTTTTTTTTTTTTTTTTTTTTTTTTTTTTTTTTTTTTTTTTTTTTTATTTTTTTTATTAT